>QGOG01012672.1:0-22770 GCA_003313185.1 Collybia sp. MG36
TTAGCTCATCGTACATAACGCATAGCATGCAGACGAAACATTCTCTTTATTAAATGTAGTAAATAATTCAAAATTGTCCCCCATAATGCGTCACTGCACCAACAAAACCGGAGCTCAATCCGCCAGACGGAGGTTGCCCGCCCGCCCGAGCGGCGTGGTTTTCTCTGTTCTCGCGTACCAAGCCGAGCTAACGCTCAGCTTCCCCCCAACCTTTCAGAGCTCTGGTTACCGTCTTCGAAGCACGCAGCCCGTCGAAGCTGGAGCACATACAAGCACCTTAATATATAGATTGTGCTTAACACGAACGGTCAAACACACCGCCAAATACGCGTACGCCCGCGTCTACATGTAAGCAGAGGAGAAACTGGGATTGAAATGATGTTTATCGTCCGTAGCTGAGGCTCTTCACCTCAAAGATGACCTACCTCAGAAGTCGAAGTACTTCATCCAGCTTGGCGTGCTTATGGACATGAGAGCCACAATGTATACGCTGAGGCCGGAAACATCGAGCTGGCTGTCGGTGCCCTAAAATCCCCAAGTCGGATGAAATCGCGCACAAGTTGCACACGCTATATATAGAACCCTTGAGAAGATATATACGGATTGTCGCCAACCAGTGGCTACCGTTTTGGCACACCGATCAATACCACAGTACCAGCTTCCAAAATCGCTCCACCCGTGACGGTGGTGGAATGTTGAGGAGAGCGTCGGCTTCATATTTGTCCACAGTCCTCCGCTCCTCGTCGAAAAATTGAATATCTTTAAGCTCCAGCCACTATTAAGAAGAACGCCTCAGCGATCAAGTTACATATCGTTGGATATGTCCAACTAACCGTAGTTTTATGGAAAAACTTCCAGAAGCAAAAAAGGATTGGCATAGCTCCAACCATGCCATAAGAAAACAGGAATGTCGGTATACTCCACCTTCCAGAAAGGAAGACGGGATACCCGCCGACGAATGCCATGACCAATGTTCCCGCCAAAGCATAATAACTGACATTCAAGTCAAGCCCGGATTGTTGAGATAAGAATATGCCACGTACCCACAAAATGGCTGGAAGCTGGTCATCACTGGCAGTGATGTTCTCGGAATGCCTTGAACTTGCAGTGCCTATGGCCGGTGAGCGGGATTACATGCCACGGCGATGCTGCACAAACCTTGTGGAACCGCAGGTAGGTATACGAGATGATAGCGTAGTTGAGGAGCTGCGATGATGTGACAAGGTTTACAAACCTGGATGTATCTGGTGAGCCAACTCGGTTTTCATGACTGGTAAATAACACGTTACCATTGTAGGACCACGGCAGTGTTCGTCGAAAGTTGTAGAAAGGCTTTTTCACACATGAGAAATAAGAACACCAAAATGAATCTGCCACAAACACAGCAGGGCAATGCCAAGTGTCAACCCAACGGCATAGATGGGAACGCCGTCCTTGTTGCATCGCGTGAATATATGTGGAGCCTTGCCTTCCAGAGCCAAACCTAGAAGTGTGCGGCTCGCACAGAAGACGTAGCTGTTCCCTGCGGAGAATGCGGAGAATAAGACAAGCGCATTCACAATATGCGGGAGCACAGGTATCTTGAGCCGCTGCATGGCAATTACGTAGGGGGAAGAGCCTGCTCCTGGTCGCGCATTGGACAGAGCGGAAAGTAGGTTGGGATCAGAGTACGACACCAATATCCCAATGGAGAGGGACCCCACCATGAAAAATGTGGTGAGGCGATATATGACACTGTTGAACGCTTTGGGGAGTGTTCGGCGCGGCAATTCCGCCTCCCCAGCTGTCATTCCCACATAGTCTGGCCCTGTCCAACTATCAGAAAGAGAGAGCGGACCCGTGGGCAGAACACCGACCGGCGATTGTGAAAGCTGCTTTGATTAAGCAGGCTAGAAATCCGTGAAAACGACCAATGGTCCCGGTTGTGATGAATTCCGCAAATGGCGCGCCGGGTACACTTGAGGCTGGGCGTTTAACAATAAGCTGTGAACCAGAACATGGGGAGACCCTTACGATTCCAGTTGCGAAAGCCAAATACGTCACGCAATGGATTACCACCAACCATAACTATGAAAGTAAAAAATATCAACCCAGTTGCAAGCAACAGTTTCCCGATGGCTAGCCAAAACTCGGATTCTGAGTGAATATCAGGGAAAAGCACTTTGTTGATATGGGAATGACAAACCCCCATAATACTTGACGGCAAGCAGATTGAGGAGCCTTCGTGATATTAGCAAAATATATGAGAGTAATATTGTGGGCGAACTTACGCGTAGGCAACCAATATTGTCACAATAACAGCAGAGACAGGTACCTTGTCCGTCCAGAAATGTAAAACAACATTACATGCTATGATTTCGAAGGGCACTAGCGCTGCTTGGTAGATGAAAAAATTGACACCAGTGGCAAACCCAAGTGCAGGGTCGACGAAGCGGTCTGCAAACCGCACCTAAATGCTAGGTGAGGCCACGAGCCCGGACGTGCTGGTAATACGTACAAACGGGGAAGATATTGGAATCCAGGACACCATCTCCGCTGTGGTTGATTGAGACCAGAAGGAAAGTAACCCGAAGATGGATGAACGCACAAAGACAATTGTTCATGGCAAGGATGAATGTACACCACAAGGTAAATGCCACAAATAAGCTGCCTGTTGATTCACGATAGAGACGAATTACCACAAAACTACGAGGTTACTAACCGGGGCCTCCTTTGGCCAACGAACCGCCCATAGAAACAAACAGGGAAGTTCCGATTGTGCCTTTGTGAAAACGGAAAAGAGTTATGGCTATTCAACGACATTCGAGGGCACACCCACCTCCGATCCCGATAAGCTGGATGTGTCGGTTCTGGGTTTCGTGTGCGGTGAGGACCAAGTGCCAAAGAAAAACGAGATATTCGGCGAACCTTCAACCTCCTGTGTGTCCTATCGTGATACAAAGAGTTCTTGTCAATCACCGAAGCCACATCATGATCATTTTTTTCCTGTTCCTTCACCATTGGGAGACGGTGACTGAGCGAACTTGTAGAATCCTCCTCCAAGTCCATTCCTTGAGCGCGCACGTTTGCGAGTGAAAATTGGTAATCCAGAGCCAGCTAGTAAGGAATGGGAAGCCGTGAAAGGGCGAAATCTGCGGGTGGGGTTAGCTTGAAAGTTGAGTTTGGTAGTCATTATATCATTCCTCGTTTCGCTCCGACGGTCGACCAACTATTCACCAAGGGCTCAAGTGCGAAGCCGTGATGGTCCGAATTCCGTCAGAGCCGATATTGACCAGTTGATCTCGATGAGACAAGAAATCGATGGCTGAGAACACCTCAAATAAAGGGTCGCTAACAATCGAGGTACATCTCCCAGAGTCCACAAATTCTACCAATCCTGTAGGTCCCAATTGATACATCATTTGCCCTAACAGAATTTGATGTTAGTATCTGAGATTGCGGTTAGTGGGCCCATCACGCACCCATGGTTGAGGCAACCTAGTTTATAAGCACTGAATGCGACTCGGGAATCGAGGCTTGTGGCCATCACCTTGGCCCGAAGATTCCCACAATGAACATGCGAGGTGACATCACCCCCCATTGAACAATTGGTAATTTGTTGTAACCTGTAACGACCATCGATGTTTGAATAAACGAGGCCACACCCTACTCGTCCTGCCACAACACATCTTGGCAAACGCGTGGTCTATGTATAAAATTCAATAATGTCGTCACGGCAGTGTGCACTCTGGAGCTTGAAAGTTGAGGTGGAGGCTTCCACGCCGAAAGTTGTTCAAGTTACAACGCGTTTCGCGACCTAGACCTAGTAGTAATATTGGCCCAGCCCCTGGCATCGGAGAATATCCACGGGGCGGGGTTCGCCATCATTGTCTTTAATATCCGCAAACGCCTCGACCTCAGCCGCTTCAGTATGGAATGACCAGGCAGCATGTTTTATCATCAGTACTGTCCCTCTCGAGTCATGGGCAGCCACTCGGAGGAGGTAGAATAATCGTACCTTCTGTGACGGCAGGGCCTGAGTGACAACAAGCTGATAGCAGACCCGGCCCCCACCGCCACTATAGCGGTTTGGGCGACTCGATTCGCGATGTAGTGTGATGCAAGAGGACTTTGGTACGCTATTCTGCTTGTCCACGACCCGGAGTCGAATCAGGCGATGAGAAACAATGATGACAGGGTCGCATCTGGCCAGCTCCCATGATGCCATCAACCTCCACTTGGTGTGGCACATGCCTGTTGTTCCGCCGAGGATATTGTAGATAATATGATGATCAGCCAATCAGATCTTGAAAGAGAATGGGCATGCGCCCACAGTGCTCCAAGTCCATCGGCATCCTGGCCGGTCAGACGGGCGCTGTGTACTTGGGCTCCCAAGGATACCCGAACAGTCAATCAGTCTGCAGCGCATGGGTCGATCGCGGTCAATTGCAAATTCCATTTCCACTGCCGAGCAACACATTCTATCATTCACATTCTACGCCCGTAATGGCCTGCCCCCTGGGTGAGAACCGACAAGGCATACTAACTGATATCTAGTGACACCAATGGAATGTATTTTCAACGACGTCAACACTGAATAGAAATTTACAGGGAAGGTGAGGGTTCAGGATATTGGGCTAGTACCGCGAATAGATAGACAAGCCGATACACAGATAGCAAAGCCGACGATACGTGAACGTTAATAACAGGGATAGCCTTACGGAAACGTCTTGAATGAAACCGGGATACATATATGTATATTGGTCTTCAACGTTCAAGTCTAGCCTGTGGTTATCCGCTGGAATCCGTTAGAATTTCCCCCGGCGGAGCCCTGCTGCCTGCGGCAGCGGCGCAGCCTCCATAGAGTGTATATCATAAGCGCCAAGTATACGGTTGCTGTAGAAAATAGCAGGATGAACCATGAGTGAACGGCAGTTGGTTGCGCTGCCTCATAAATAGTGGAAGGCCTGAGGTCAAACTCTATGCATCGGATTTGGTATCTGCCTGATGCGAAATCCAAACCATCGCCATAAGAGGACAACGCCCCTTCGAGTGAGGGCATGAGGAGGGCTACATGTCGGATGTATTTGGGAAAAGTATCTCACCAAGTCGTCCAAATGGAGGGTAGCACAAGGAGGATCCAGATACGTTATAGGAACCCAATTGCGAATGGCCCCCCGACCTTCTATACAATATATAAGTGTCGTTTAGATGTGTTGTTTGAACAGTAGTAAACTCATGACCCACCTGTATCCACGTCGAGGCGCTAGAAGCGCCCCTTCAGCCATTGAGATAGATCGCTAACACTGAGTTGTAGATGATGGCCACAGATGAGCAGAGACTAGCAGCCATCATTTTTTGCTTCCCCTGTACGCTGACGATCTGGAGTATAGAGTATATTGTCCTGAAGGCAACGTAGTGAACACAGGTATAAAAACAGAATTACGAGCGGAACATACGCCAGGATCAAACACAACAGAACTCGAAGAACTGTCCACTCCTTGACAAGCTGCCGAGAAATATGTCCCACGACCTCAAAACAAGTTGTGGTGGCATTGTTTCGCGGTGATTTTCCAGCTGCTCAGTCTCTCCAATTCGAGATCAGCATCAGAAAGGATTCCTCGGGTGAGTAAAGCATGGGCACAGAGTAGCATTAGCAGCATATAAACACCGCAAGCTGCATCCGAAGGTAACGATGGAATAGAAGAAGCAATATTGAGGCGTGTAAGGAGTCGGGGAAAGGTGGGGTTCCAACCACGAGCCGCCTCGGAAGCAGTGATGGTATGGGTGTCACTGGTGGGAAATGCTAGCTCCTACAGTTGAGAAAACAGGCCCAACGATAATGATTTATGTTATGAGAACAGCATACATTGAATATCCAGTCCTGTATGGGAGATGGCTTGTGAAGGATGCACTTCGACTAGTGAACGCGTGGAGACGCCCAGATTGATGACTGAAATAGCATGATCCTGATGTGCTGTAATAGCCCACGATCTTACACTATCTGTCCCGCATTGAACGACATGCGATGAAAATGGTCGTATGTGGCATGTGCGCGACAGATTTTCTTAACTTGCGAGTTTCGCGAATGGCTTTTGCCCGCCCATGAGGCACGCCTTTTCAAAATATAAACACTCCTCCGTTTCCACGTAGGCAGGGTGGGTGTGGGCGGGACAACCCCGTAGAAGGGCCGCCTGTTGCCATCGTGTGAGCATCAACGAATTGAACCGCCCGTCGCAAGAGGGAGTCAGTGCGCCTTGTCTCCCTGGACGGGTGCAGCCCGCCTCGCCCACCGTTCCAAGTATAACCGCATGCGTGGTGTACGTTTGGCTTGAGCTCGGGCGCGGATCAGGTAGGCGCTGTGGATGGATTGAGGGTAGGACTAGGGTGTATGGGAGGCAGCTTGTGATAGACGCACTTTGTACTCAGGAAACCCCGAGGCTTCAAACAAGATTGGGTTATATAGCATGCTCCGCTCAGATGTCATGGCCACCACCGGTTCCGCGGACGCGCCAGGGGAATCAAATCGAAGTGCAAGTCCGCTGTCAGGTTATTGCCTCCCTTTATGTTCCAAACTGGAATGCTGTCATCGGATACAAGGATACCAGGGGGTACGTCAGGCGCACCCAGGATTGTGTTGTCGCGAGTACAAAGTAGCAGCAGACACCGTGAGTGGGTATGTAGCCAAGCTGCACTGGCCTAGTTATACCACAGCGGGTGAAGTGAGGTCCTTGTGATTAATTCGGTCTTACGTGTTGATGAGGAAGCAAAGCATGCAGGCCATCATGCATCAACAACAGACACTCATGAATATTTTCCCGGAACCGATCTGATCCTGATAAGGCTGATATAGCGCGCGTGGGGACGCACAACCCGATGCATACCTGCTAGAAGGTTCCCAGTGCACAAGTGCAGCAGTACAAAGGCCGGCTAACGTGAGCCAATCGGATGTGTGGGGTATCGCTGTGCCAATGCAGGGGAAGCGAAGAGAACGGTGCCGGGTGCAGATGGCGCCCAGTTGCAGACGCGATTTGACGCGTTTCGACGCGTTTCGTGAGATGCCATGGTTCCATGGAATGGTGTGAACTTCCCAGGGTATTACTTGCAGAGTATGCTTCCCCCTGTGGCTGCTGATGTTCGAGTGGCAGCAGGCGCACTGTAACCGCGATCACGACAGAAACGCCGGTGCCGTGAAAGTTGCGGCTTGGTTGGTAGGCTAGAAGACAAGAGGTGATGTTGTTTTGAAAAGAGAAATAAAATAATACTACATAAAATAAAATAACTGATGGATGACCTTCACGGTTGTCACGCTTCACGAAAATATTTAAACCATTCTCCCACCCGTTTCTCATCAGCTCTCTTCCACCTCAGAGAGCCACACACTGCGCTAGGCAGTATGCCCTCCCTTCGTCGCACCTTCTCGTCCCCGTCTGTCCGCTCATCGCCCTACCCCACCGTCATCTCTTCCTCAATTTCGTCCTCCTCATCCAACGCCGGGAGCATTGCACAAGGAAACAGCCGCAGACGGTCTTCTGGCACCGAGACAGGGAGCAGACGGGTTCTTGCGGACATCGACTGGTGGACGGTCACTGCCGGCCAGGTCGAGTCCGACGACCAGAACCAAAACGACGACCCGGTGGTGGCGGCAGCGTCCTTTGGGGTCGACCTCTTTGGTGAGGACGTCTGGTCAGATGTACGTGTCTCTCCACCCTGGGCCTACATCGAGCTCATCGGGGTAGATTGAACTACCGGTGTTGACGCGCCAATCATCGCTCACGTCGACCCCCGAGATGGCTGAGCTCGCTCTGCCCACCGTCCATCCGAGTACCTCAACTAAAGACACCATACTTGGGCTTGGATTTGGGCACCCAAGCACCCGTCCTCCACCGCTGCGCCCTGTGCGCGCCCACTCCTTCGCCGACGTGTTCTCGCTGCACGCCCCCAGCGGCCCCTACGCCGACTTTGCCATCTCCCCTCTCTCCCCGGGCCTTGACTTCCGCAACTAGCCCGCAAAACGGGCTCCGAGCCCCTTAATTCCATCTCAATCTCTTCATATCCCACTTATCGCTTGCACTAACGCCATCCGCATCGCTATCCCCACTGCTATCACTACACTTCACGCATCTGCCCCTATTCACGAATGCATACACATTGGCCATGCGCCGGATGCCCTCATGCCCTGCGTTGATACTCTCCGATATCCTCCGCTTCAATTACGCGTAGATACTGCTCACTTATGACACAGTAGTGATTCAATACCGCCGCGCCCATTTATCATCATTGTAACGACTAGACATGCATGCCATCTTGAATTCTCCCATCCACTGGTTCGAAATGTTCATGTTTT
The DNA here is from genome assembly GCA_003313185.1 of Collybia sp. MG36. NCBI lineage: Eukaryota > Fungi > Basidiomycota > Agaricomycetes > Agaricales > Clitocybaceae > Collybia > Collybia sp. MG36. The sequence goes on from QGOG01012672.1 coordinate 8,327, forward strand.
GCTGCGTGGATTCAAGTTGGTGATGCTGATACCAACTGTGTGAACATTGGGAGCTCATCGCCGGGTAACGCGCACCGGAAGCGGCGTCACAATTCGTTCTGTCATCGGATCGTAACACGTTCATTTGTTGTCAAGTCAAAAGCACAAAGTCTACATTTCATGCTGCCCCCTGAAGCCACTTTAAGAAATGTGGCACGTCCTAGGTATTCTCATGATTAGCCTATTTCGAGGAAACAGGAAAATGGATATTTGCCTGCGCGACCTTGCCTGCCATCGTGCTTTCTACTACGAACGTTGGGATACTGCCCCCGGGCGTGCTGGATGTTGCCATCCGCCACTCCGTCTTCACCTTCCTATTGCCTCCATCTGTTGTCTCATTGTGCGCATCCTCCGCTGCGCCCTCTTCGGAAAGCTCGAGGATGCGCTCGACACTGGTGTAGCGCCCGCGCACCGCACCCTTCTCCTCAAGCGCAGCGAGGTCAGGGTCATCGCTCAGGTCGATGGGAATCGACACAATCGTCCTAACCGCTGTCCGGTTAGAGCAATGGCCAAGATTAAACAGGTTACAGAAGCAGCGCACCCGCTACGCGGCGCATCGTTGTTGAGCCGCGTGACTTGCAGCACAGTGAACACGCGCGGGCTCACGGGTGGCGCGAATGTATAGTACATGCTCCAGATCGCCGCAGTCGGCGACACGTCCTTGATCTTCGTCACTTTTTTGATCTCTGGGATGAACCTAAGCACATGATTAGTACCGCCTAGCAATTCCGGCCGGTACGCCGACCCACTGCTTCTCGTTCTCGGGCTTGTCTCGCCCGAGCTTGTCCCACATCCGGTCAAACGACACCTCTCCTCCAGGATGCTCGCTGAGACGGCAATGCCATGCTGCACCATCACCGACATCGCGCGGGTGGTGGAATGTGCGCACGGTCTTGTGGAACGTCTTTCCCTGCTTCCATGCCACGGTGCTCTCCAGCACTGCGTCTGCCGCGGCGAGGATCGTGGCCTCGGACGGCAATTCTACACTGTCAGTTTTAGCAGCTCAAGGATGAATCACTATACCTGAGGGCTTGAGCGGCGTGATGGTGAGCCGAAAGTCTTGTGCGGACTGCGCCATAGTCGTTGTTGTGGTGGTTGCAAAGCAAGTCTGTGGGATCACAAGTCTATTTATAGCTGGGCTTACTTACACGGTGTCTTGATGTGTGCGAAGGAGGCGGGTGGGTATTATACAAGTATGTATTGATAGGTCGTTGATATCAATGGAGTATGTCCTATTCATATGGGCGCGTGGCGGCGCGGCAGCGCGGGGAGCTGCTCCGGTGTTTTGTGGTGCACGGGGGAAACAGACGTCCCGTTGAGATTGACCAGACCGCAGTACCTGCTACGCCCAAGCGCGGCCTCGTCCCGTGGGAGCGTCTGTCCACGTTCGAGCACAACTCCCACAAAACGCCTCTCGCCGCGCATCCACTTTTCCTTGTAGAACCGCACGACTCCGGGAGAAACTGCGTAGATTGTGTGATCGCGGCCCATTTTCACCTGCGTGTCGTGTCAATGCAGGGAGAGAGGTGGTGGAATGGGACGTACGTGGGGTCCGGGGTGAAATAAGGTTCCGCGCTGGCGCACAATGATATTCCCTGGGATCACATACTGATCTGGGCCACTGTCAGATAGGGCGTGGATGCGGACAATGTGCGTACCAGAGAATTTTTTCACGCCAAGCCGCTTTCCGGGTGAGCCACCGTGGTTGTGCACAGTGCCCCCGGCGCGCTTGGTCGCCGTTCTGATTGCGCCTGCATCCGTGAGCTTTGTCTCGAAAAAAAAAACGAGGTAGGAACTGACCTAATAGCGAAAAGGGCGACCGGGTCGCTTGGATGCAACGAGTCAGGAAAGACATTCCGAGTCAGGAGTAAATGAAATAACTTTTGTCAAGAAAAATGAGTGGGCGGTTAGCCGGGTATTGCCGAGAGGGCATACAAATACAAAACCAAGCTCAAGTGGCTCGCACCCCTTACACTTTGCCCCCTCTGCACGTTTTCACCTTTCTCAATAACACAACGCAAAATGGTTCTCCTTGTAACCTCCGACAACGAGCAATTCACCGCCGACAAGGAAGTTGTCGAGCGTAGCGTCCTGATCAAGAACATGCTCGAGGGTCAGTCGTCTTGTTATCCTATCATGCAAAATGGGTCTGACGCCAAGTGCCGCAGACGTGGGTGAATCAGATCAGCCGATTCCGCTCCCAAACGTCTCGTCCAGCGTCCTGAAAAAGGTGTGTCTGTATTCATGTGACACGGAGCTGAGTTAACCATGCGCATCCGCAGGTGCTGGAGTACTGCGAGCACCATCGCGGCGAGCCCATTCCCACAAACGATTCGGAGCAAAGCCAGGACGAGACTCGCAAGCGCACGACAGATATCAGCGAGTGGGACCAAAAGTTCCTTGACGTTGATCAGGAGATGCTGTTCGAGATCATCCTCGCCGCCAATTACCTCGATATCAAATCCCTTCTGTGGGTCTCTGTTGCTGTTTATGCTATATTTGAGGCTGATGGCGTGCATATAGCGATGTGGGGTGCAAGAAGGTAGCGAACATGATCAAGGGGAAGACGCCCGATGAGATCCGCAAGCTTTTCAACATCGTCAACGACTTTACCCCGGAGGAAGAGGTCAGTTACCCCCTTATTTTTGTTCCTTACCCTGCTCACACTCGAACCTCAGGCGCAAATCAAGAAAGAAAATGTAAGTGCCAGCCCATCATGTCCGTTATCAGCGCCCCAATGGCTCATCACCATCCTGGATAGGAATGGGCAGAGGATCGATGAGCACTCAGGTCTTTACGTTTTCTCTGTTAGTAGCCACAAGGCCTTGCTGTTGAGCCTTGATGTAATATCCCCACCGATTAGCATTTTTATGAACCAACGAGCTCGAGCCTCGAGCTCACCCTAAGTTGTTCATTTATAAAATGAGACCCGAGTGAAATTATGTGCTCGGTTACGTAATCTGACAACGGCAAGCAAAAATAAACATTGACTGGAATCCAGACCGCCATTTTGTCCTATTGCTGCCTATACAAAGCCACAATCCACTCAAATCCTTATCCTAATGTCTGTCCCCGAGATCCCTGGTACCCTCGTTCCCCACCGCTCAGAACAAGAACGCTGGCTCAAGGGCCACGTAGCCCGTCTCTGCAACCTAGAGCATGAGCGGTGAGTCATTAGCTCGCGCGACGCCTTTTCGCTGCAGCCTAGAGGTGTATTCACGCTAAAAATGTGAGGCAGGTTTCCGGGAAGCCAGCCAGTCAGTTTTGGAAAGCGGGACCTTGAGAAGCTCGAGAGGCAGGAGTATGTCTCCATTTCTCTTTGGTGCGTACAGGCGTCGCTGACCCGGGCCTCAGCTTCTGGGTGTGCGAAAAATCAGATGGGATCCGCGTGCTGCTGCTAGTGCATACCGACGTGCCGTCCAGAACACAGACCATCTACCTCGTGCGTCGTACGCCTCCTAGTCGCGTGCATTCTCACCTTGTGCCATGCAGATTGACCGCCACAACACCTACCGCCAAGTCGACGGCATATTCTTCCCAAACTACGAGGTTCCGCAGAACCCGCTGCGCAATTCCCTCATCGACGGCGAGCTCGTCCTCGATCTCGATCCGCACACGAACAAGGTGCGTCCCCCGTCTTCCCCGCCCACCCCAGCTCACCGCCATAGGCAACGATGCGCTTCCTCGCGTTCGACTGCCTTGTGATCAATGACCAAAATGTCATGTCTCGCGCCCTCCCGGGCCGCTATGGGGTACAGTCCTTTGTCTTTGATGTTCCTATGGCAGGCTAATGTCACACAGCGACTCACGGAGTGGTTCATGAAGCCGTACGCGAAAATGCGGCGGGACTACCCTGACACCCCGCCGGGCCCGTTTGAGTATGTGTCCTCACTGCTACCCCGCCGAGGCTGATGCGACGCCACTGTAGGATCAAAGTTAAGGACATGACGCTGTCGTATTACGTTGATAAGGTTTTCGCCGTCGACATCCCCGCACTCCAGCACGGGAATGACGGCCTCATCTACACCTGCGTCAGCACGCCGTACAACCCCGCCACCGATCCGAACATGTACCGCATCCCTGCCCCTGCCCCTTGCCTTGCCGCGCTGACTAGGTGTGTAGATTAAAGTGGAAGCCGCCATCGGAGAATTCAATCGACTTTAAGCTCGAGCTGCGCTTCCCGCCGCTCGGCGCATACCCCGACCGCCCCGACTTCCTTGCGAAGCCACTGTTCCTGCTGAACGTATGGTGCGGGGACACGCGGGGCGTAGCCAAATACGAGCTGTATGATGAGATGCATGTGTCGGACGACGAATGGGACAAGTGAGTCTCATTTCTTCTGCCCCTGCGCTTGGAGACGCTGATACCGTGTAGGATGAAGCTATCCGGGGTGCAGATCGACGACCGGATCGTGGAAGTGCATTGGGACACCACGCTGGGGCGGTGGCGCATGATGCGCTTCCGGGATGACAAGCCGAATGGGAACCACCGGAATGTGGTCGAGAACATTATCCAGAGCATCGCCGATGGCGTGGAAAAGGATGCGGTGAGTATCTGCAGACATACCCCTTGGCCATGCTAATATAATTCATATACAGCTGCTGGCGCGCTCTGCCCCAATCCGCACGGCGTGGAAGGCGCGGGAGGGGACCTCGCAATCCGCCTCGTCCTCCCAGCAACAGCAACAGTACTCCCATGCAGGGCCCGCTCCTGCGCGTCACGCGCCCCCAGCCCTTAAGCGCGCGCCGCCCGAGGTGGAGCTACGCTACGGGCCCCTCGCGTCCTCGCCGTGGAGCCGCGTCGGAGGCCCTTCCACCGTCGCGGGGATGCAGCGCTGACCCGAGCATTGCTTTCGTCGACGTGGTGCAGCTGATTTCGCGGCGTTGCGCTCGGCATCGTCATCCGGCGCGTCCCAACGATTGGCACAGCGCATGCGGTGGTATTCCTCCTATTTGAATGCCTTATAGCGAGCGGCCCTGCGTCCAGTGCATAGCGCTACTTGGTGCTGTGGCATGCACAAGCACATTGGGTCATATCATGCCGTTGTAGAGAGATCGACGGGTGGGTGGATATGTATGTATGTCGCTGTTGAGGGATTCACAATGCCGCGCCCTGCTCATCAATAATCCATTCCAATTCAAAACCAACTGCAATGAAGGGATCACATCCTAATGTATGGTCATACTCAAGCGCTCAAGACTGCATCGAATTTCCCTGTCCCCAGGTCATAACCATCACTGTGCCGTTCAGACATTTTTTCTCAGGGGGCAGGTGTCTATTGCCAGTGTAGGGATCTGAGATCAAGGCAGCCAATATTCAAAGATTTGAGGCCGCAGGAACACACTCTCGGGGAGATATAAATCTGCAGTGCCGTGGCAGCAGTAAAGCCACTTACTACCTGTCGACGGGGTGACTTCGCTGCTCCATTTGGGTATGATAAAAAACATGATTAGATATCGCAATTTGTCCTACTAATGTGCACACTCTTGTCATCGGTTGTAAAGCTTCGACTCTCCTTCGAGAGGTAATCCAGGTCCCCACGACTGAAGGGGAGGCACGCCTGCCAGTGAGAATGAAACGCAAGATTTAACCCACACGCGGCCGTCTTCTGCTTGGGACACGGAATCTGAATCGCCTATGTAACCACTGCAGGGCTGGATCCTTCACCACCTAACATGTCGATGATACTCACACTCTAGCCCTATCGATAAGCAATTGGAAATATCAAGTACACTCAATATGCAATTTATTAATGGCCGGAAGTTCAACACACCTCAAATCCTGGTGGACATTGCACTTGCTTGGAACACCAGAGTCCCCGACTTGTCCCAACTTCTCTTCCCTCGGCTCGCGTCATCAATGCATAACCTAATCCAACCTTCCCTTCAGAACAGTATACCAACCAGACATGCACGGGCTCTCCAGCGTTCGCATAGGGTATCTATGATGCCGCTCAGGTGATGTGATTGTCCAATCCCAGCCCACAGTGCTTCTAATGCTGTGCAGACGCGACCTGTTCCTCCCGGCGCTCGCGATCAAGTACTGCAAGGTTGTGCACCGTGTCGTCCTCGTTCTAGGCATATGGGGACCAACCGCAACTGTGGTTAGCCGAGAACATGGCAGACCTACTATTGTGAGTCTATTTGATTTCGTATTCTACGCGCATCAGTGGCACTACTCAATCCTCATCCAGAGTCCTGCAAGGCATCCGGGATCAATTTTAGAGCCTCCAAGTCGACCACGAAACCATTCGGCACAGAATTGAGCAATCCCGACGTGATATGAACCGCCTGGACCAGATTTTCAATGTACCTCGTTCGTCCAGGATGCGTTGTTGCCATTGAACAAATCTTGTAAGCCACAAGATCAGTCGCCCCCCACTAGTGGCCACAGCATTCCTTTATCTATTGACATGGGCCGCCGGGTGCTTCCCTGGCTCCGCATCGGTTTCCCTCCAACCTCTTTTCCAATCGTGAATATGGCATCCAGGATCTATATGATCCTGCTTCCTTCACCCTACGCTCCCCGAATCCAGAAGACTCTTGCCGGGAGACTCCTTGGAGATGCGACATTGACCACAGACCAGAGGACGGCCCGGGAGCATCACAATCTGAACCTGCGCCGGAGCCATGGGTCACATTCTCTCGAATTCTCGAAGAATGGGCATCTTTCCGTATATTGTCCGGCCTGATTTTAGCGTCCGTACTGCTCTAGTCCTGCGTCATATTTGTGGTTGACATGCTGTTTCAATCCGGCACTATATTTTCCATGTTCCAGATCTCCGGCTTGTGGGGAAATCAATTCATGACGATTGCTGCCCTGCTCTCGTTCGCGGCTCTCATATACGGCGCAGTTTTGACAATTTATGTTGACGGCTGGAAAGGCAATTTTGATTTCCCGATGTGGGTGGAGGTGCGTCAGGGAATGTCTGCCTTATCGTAACAATGCTAATCAGTGACATAGGACACCTGCGAGCTGGTCCTTATGGAGCCCCTGGATCCACCTGGGGTTGCCTGCAATCTGGACGACCTGGCAAGTCGCCCCGTCGGTGATCGCCCAATAGTCTCATATTGCCATCTTCTTTTTCATCTCGATAATGGTGGTTTCGATCTCGGCCCAAGGACATGATCCTGAGGCAAAGGGTTTGGTCCCCTTCGACCCCGATGAGCCAGCACAGTCGATGATACCACCAAGATCCGCTGTCTCTCATCCCGGGTTCATCCCGCCATAGTGATATTGTACTTTGATGCTCATGATATGCACCCTGCGGGGACTGAATCGCCGCCGCCAAAGTCTAGACAGTGCTGTAGTATAACATAGGACAGCTGGAGGTGAAAGTCGGTCGAAGATTTGAATATGATTACTGCGCTACGCCCGAGTTCAAGTTACTTGTATCTCCATTTATCACGACATTCAATGTGGCGGCTTGATGCATGAAGAGTGCTCACATTTCGTGAGGCCAGAGATCGGTGTTCAAACGTTCATATAACAAAATTCATTCAATGTTGGTGCACATTGAGCAAATGTTTAGTTGGAGTGCTTGAGCAGTGGCAACAGCAGCACTAGAGGTTCAATTTTTGGACCGTGAGACATCGCGTCCGAGTCGGATCCTTGGAATTGCTCCTCTCACAGCCCACAACCGGGACCGGATATCTCAAAAGTATCGAGTCTACGTTGGATCTGGCATGCCCGCCCATATACTAGTAGGACCCTGCGATTGGATTTCTCCCCTTTGAGCTTGGAATTCGAACATATGATGGCAGTGTCCTGTATCTCCACATTCACAGTTGTGCGGGCCAATTCTTGACGATGAAAACAGGCCCAGAAATTCCAGCTTTCAGTTGGTTCGAATATGGCCGGGTCCCCGAGGATTCATTGTGTGTCAAGGCCGAGGAAATGAAAATAACCTTCCTGGCGATGCTGGTGCCCCGATGTGTGTGTGGGTGTGCCAGCAAATGTACATGTCCACTTATCACATCCTCATGGCATTGAAAAATGATACGAGGAACACTGAAGGCACGGCCGCAATCCCTTCCCGAACGCGAGACATCTTGTGTCAAGCGAGTTGGTCGACCACTTGAAAGCGCTTCAACGTCTCTACCAATTGCCATTCCTGCGGCTGCTACCAGCGTCAAGCACCATGTCCGGCGTGCCTTCCTCTCCCTCGCCCTATGCATAGAACGTCCGTCTTTCATTGTGGTCTTCCCTGCAAATACACAACCCCAAAGGAGACGTGCCTTTTATTTGAATCTATAACTCCCATGGACTTCAAGTTCTTCCACAAGCCGCGGGTTGCGGGCTGGAAACAGCCTCCCGTCTAAAGTTGCGACTGGGCGAGAATCCCCGCAATTACAACCCACAATAAACCCTCGCAACGCCCGCTCACATCTCCAGTGACCCCGCACTGTCATTTGGCTCATATAAACTGACTTTACATTGCATAATATGCGGGTCAGAGAGCCGCGAACCATGTATGCGAATCTCCATGCTCGAGCTCGTTCTAGCAAACGTGAGTCCCCTGGTAGGTGTTTGGGATGCCTGACATTAACTACGAACAATGCGAGTGGTCGACCTTGCGAAGAAGAGCACCCAACAGATTGTGATGTAGCACGCGAATGCATGACTATTTTTGTTTGCCACCCATCCCTTGACGGGTACGTGGTCCGGCCAAGTTCACCCAGGCTGTAAGAGGTCACAACTACTGCCCCAGGAATGGTCAATGCTGGACTCCCTATCGACCAACGGCTAGAACGCCACGACTGCACACCAGTCCAAATCCAAGTAGCGCTAATGATGCAATGAGGTGTGGTACATTGGCCGGCATTGATGAACCCAAGTGACAGACTGCTCTATTTGAGTTGCGGTTCTCATCAAAGGTTTAATTTTTTAAATGGCTAATCGATCACCGCCCCAGCTGACTGATGGCCAGCAATCCTGTCATCACTGTAACTGCGATGGGGGCGGCTGTCCCGAACCACGACTCCATAGTTTAACCACGGACTCTTATTGGGAACTAGCTAAATAGGCCCGGGGAGCCTTGATGAGCTTATGCGAAAATATTTTTCACTTGGCCATGGTCCACGATCTTGAAGAAGATTTAGTGATCATTTGAGCGGGCGTGTTCCAATTCGAACCTGAGCCTCTCTCAAAATAATCGGCTGCCACATGTCAGTTGCGGATGGGGAGTTTGTAGTGGACGCAGCAGCGGACGGCTGGGGATCCAGCACCTCGGGCTATCAGCACAAGTTCGATTCACGCGGTACGTTGCGAATAACAGTGCCACTTGCATTTGGTTGGCACTCAGATAAAGATTATCGATAGGGCTTGTTGAAGAGAAAACCAAGGCTTCCCGCTACGGGCCTAGTAATTTATAACATAGGCCGACATCCACTCCTTCCCATGTCATTCTCATGTCAGTGCTCCCAACATCCAATCAAACATCGCTGCCAACACTCACTGAATTACCCCATGTGTATATCAGATACCCACGGATCGTAACCCATCAGCTGAACCACGCACCCAGCAATAGCTCCTGCGGAGATTCCGTGGCCACAAGTCAAGGCGGGCGACTGGATTTACAAGTGAACATCCCATCCTTCAAATACTCGAGATGTGGTTCAATCTCGTTAAATCGAGATAGTATGTTTCCTCTCGTGTGGAATTATCTTCTCCTGCTGGTGGATGCGGTTACATTCCAGGTAGATCCCTTTTACATCATTTGAAGGATACGATCAATCTCTGATCAATTTGTTCTGTGGCGAAAAATTAGGCGGCCGCTCACCATATTGAGACGCGCGATTCTCCAACCGTTTTACCGTCATATCGCAACTGGACCTCCCTTGGGTGTTACGCGTGAGTGAACTAGGGTGTCGGTTATCCGGCAAAATATTTCCTCACATGAGCCACAGGGATAATGTCCAAGGCCGGATCCTACACCACCTTGCGATTCAAAACTCTTCAAATACCGTCGAACATTGCCTTGATTTATGCAGTGCGGGCGGATTCGCCCTTGGAGGGGTTGAATTTGGCGATGAGTGTTGTAAGCCGTCGAACATCGATACCCAATCTATCCCATAACTATCATGCTTAGACTGTGGTAACTCCCTACTTTTTGGGACTGGAACGTCGCAGGCCTGCTCGAAGCCTTGTGCCGCCAACCCGCTTGAAGTATGTGGTGGCTCCAATGCCATCAACGTCTATCAGAATGGCGGGATGCCATTTACGACTGGCCTGCGGCAGAGGTTATTACTTACAAGGGCTGGTTAACCGCCCATTGCTGGGAGTAAGTTCAATCTTTCCCCTCTTGGTGAGTGGCACCTGATTTAGAACATGATCAGAGATAATCCTGGGGTGTAAGAATATCCATCAACTCATTGGTATCGTTGCTGATCCTTTGCGCGGATCTGGTGGCAGACGCCTTCTTCCCCATAGCCCAATTACCTCAATTCCGGCAGACCTAATGACAGTTGAGCGATGTATTGACGGTTGTGCGGAATCCCATTATACGAGTGCCGGGCTGGAATTTGGACAGTAAGATCCTTTTATCGCAGCCCAGAAAATGATTAATCACCCATTGTCTTAGAGAATGCTGTAAATGTCTAATATTGATACTCACTTTTTCCTCTTACTTCTTAACTTTTAGGGTGTGGAAATGTCACATACCCTCCTGGTCAATTTACCGGCATTGACGAGTGTGAGGAGCCCTGCTTGGGTAATGCTACCGAATTCTGTGGTGGTCCCGCCCGTGCCTTGCTCTACTCTAACCTGCCTCAGTTTGTATTCCCTGGTGGAGGTTGGTCGACCCGCGGATGCGTCATGTGAGTGCGTTAAAATAAATACTCGGGGTCAAACTTTGATAAAGCCTGTCCATTTCAGAGATGATTCACGGTGCGTAGTTGATTTATATCTCCCGAAACTGGTAGTGTTGAGGGCATATAGGACCGGTGGACAGCACCCTCTGCAACATCAGCCCGTACCCCCCATTCCTGCGAACCAATTGACAGTCCAAGGGTGTATTGATGCTTGTATAGCATCTGGATTCAATAGCGCCGGCCTCTACGATGGTCAACAGTGTTGTAAGCGTTGATTGTCCTTCGCCCACCCGACCTCGACTAACTCTATCATGTGTTAGGGTGCGATGCGTTTACTCCTACCCCAGGCGTTTTCGTGGATGACAACGAATGTGACGTCGGATGCGGGGGTGATTTATTCCAAATTTGTGGCGGACAAGACCGAATGCTCGTGTATGCCGATCCAGTGATTGCGGTCACACTCTACCGGTCGTTCTTCGGGAATTGGACCCTTTCAGGGTGCTTTGTGTACGCTTTCATATCTAACCTCTGGGTCCTCCATTGAATGCTAAATGCGCTACCAAATGAACAGAGATGACCAATGGGAGTGAGCCACAACCCCCCATTTATCTCGTCGGCGCTTAGTCTGAACATCTTTCAGGAATGGTGGTCCCCGATTACTGCCGAATCATTCACAGCTGAACATCCCAAATACAATGACGGCTCAGGCGTGTATGGATGGGTGCTGGTTCTCTGGATGGATGGAAGCCGGACTCGAGTTGGGAAGTCAATGCTGTACGCCCCTTCACTGACGGCTGCTTCAGCTGGTAACAGGCCCAAAACCTACAGGGTGTGCCAATGCCACGGATGCCGGTGGGGATATCGGAACCTCATCTGCTCCTGCTGAATGCCTGAAAACACCATGCACGGGGGCACTGAATGAAGCGTGCGGCGGTGTTGATAGAATTCTAGTTTATCAGTTCACGGGGATGTTGGAGCCCTAGTCGCCCCCGCCGAGGGCCTGACGATGTCGTGTACGAGAGCGATGAAGTGTGTGGCGGTGCCGACAGAGTTTTGGTTTATCAGTTTCATGCCGACCTTTGATTTTGGGATGTCATCTCTATTGTCTGAACTATGAGTATAAACCATTTGTGTCCGTTCACATTCGGGTGAAATTCAGAGCAATGTTGACGCCAAGGCCAACACAGCCCTTGGTTGCGTGTATGGCTCATTGCCTCGATGAAATTTTATGGAACACCCTTCACGTCCTGGGGTATGGCATTCTAATCAACCTCGTTTTTCCTTTACACAAAATGACTTTGTTTATCTGGAAAAACGTATGGGAACCACAGGCCGCGCATCCAGCTAGCACCCAAGACGTGTCAATTCAGTACTACCAGCATTCGTGGACTAATCCTCATGTCAGCCATGTTCTTATGCTATCGTTCTGCTCTTAGACATGATGGCATTTATGTGTGTGGTGACCGAGATGATCGAACTCGCGATTCACTCCCCCAAAATAGGCAAACGCGCGACTGCGAGTCGACTCCACCCAGATCCTCTGCCCCGCTTTCATTTCCATATACCCAGTCGCCCTCTCGCGACTCAGTGGTGGGGACTGTCAGTCCAGCCAATGGCGGTGGTAGGCATCGATTTTGGGATGTACAAGAGAGGTATGTGTGGCCTGCGCGATGTGATGCTGCGTACAGGTTATAAGGCTCGGCGCCCATGGGATGACTACGCTTGGTTTTAGCGTTAGATTCATCTGTTATTCAGGACAGGAGATATGTGCGACACAAAGCGAAATATATCCAAGGGCGTGTAACCTACACCTCTGTAAATACGTTCTTCCGAAGATACAAGTGGAATATAACTTTCAGTTGTGGAAGGCATAGAATGTATACCACGTAGCGCTAACAACACTTATTTAGATATCATGATCGGATTCTACCTCCAGCGGCCCAATTTTATACAACCGGCGAATGGCCATCTGGCCTTTGGCGGCGGCGGCCCAGTTCTCGTAGAGTGTATATCATGAGCGCCAAGTACAACAGTGCGATGGCGAATAACGGGATGAACCAAGGGTGAGCAACGGCAGCTCCTGGTGGCATTATCGACTGCGCCGGCTGGCTTGCGACGGGGGCCAAATCCTCCACGTCGAAATCATCCCCTTGGGCTGAGATCCAAATCGTCATCATTGAGATGGTAAAGAAGATGCCTCCCCTTGAAACGGCGCACGAAATGAGCCAAATCATATATTTGGACGGGGTGGCTTACCATGTCGTCCAGATTGCGGGAAGCCCTAGCAGGATCCAAGGGCTCCAGAGAAATCCGATTCTGAACGGTTCACGGACGCCCTATGTCGTTCATTAGAATTGTTAGCATAAGCAGTGGAATTCTCCGGCGCACCTTCACCCACATAGGAAGACCAGAATGGTCCCTCCAGCCGTTGACATATATTGTCAAAACTGCCCCGTATACGAGAGCTGCGAATGAGATCAGAGCAGCGACCATCATCAATTGATTTCCGCATAGTCCAGATATTTGGAACATGGAAAATATGGTCCTAGAATCAACAGATCAGCCACGAGCACAACGTAGGATTAGAGAGATGGGCACCCTAAAATGAGACCGGACAATATCCGGAGAGTCGTCCATTCTTTGACAAGAGTGCGAGTGAATGTGTCCCATGGTTCCAACGAGGGCGGCTCAGATTGTGTCTCCAAACTTGCGGTCAGATATTGCATCTCCAATGAGTTGGACTTGTGCTCAGTCCCAGAGAGAATATTCTGGATTCGGGAAGCATATAGCGAGGGGATGTCGAGAAGTAGAACCAGATAGATCTTGGATGCTACATTTGCGCCAATCGGTAACGAGGTGGCGGAACTGGTGTGAGATCGAGGAAAGGCGTGGTAGCCCGTATCGCGAGCGTCAATAATGGACGATTGCAACTGCAGCATCCGCGGTCAATCCGATGACAACAGCAATATTCCTAGATGAATGACGTACATTGAATATCTGGTCCAGGCGATTCACGTCACGTCGGGATTGCTCAACTCTGTGGTGAGTGATCCCTTGGCCCATCCGGAGGCCGTCAAGCTGATCCCGAATTCCCTCCAGGACCCTAGAGGGTCATTGGCTAGTGTCAATTGACACGCGTAGAGTAAGAACCAAACGAACTCACAGCAATAATTCTTCCATGTTATCTGCTAGAGATGAAGGCAAGCCGCCTGCCGCCGTGTGTGGCCCCCACATGCCTGGAATGAGGACGACATGGTGCACAACCTTGCAACATTCGATTGCAAGTGGAAGGAACAAGTCGCGTTCGCGACCAGCAGTCTGCACAGCATTAGAAACAGTGTGAGTTAGGATCGGATATCACGTCACCTGAGCAGCGTCATAGATACCCCAGGCGAGCGTAGCAGCGCGCTGGGGGGTCCACACAGGTGTGATTAATTCGACACTTGATATGGGAGATTGGACCCAGCCAGGTGTCGATGATGTGAGCCAAGGGAAGAGAAAGTGAGACGAGTCGCGGACGCTAGTGTTCAAAGCCACCATGTCCCACCAGGATTTGGGATGTGTTGAATGTCCGGCCTTGCATTAGTGTGTTAT
>QGOG01012674.1:0-34424 GCA_003313185.1 Collybia sp. MG36
TAAAATTGACAACGAATAAATCCGAAGAGATACCCACTGCATCCTCGTCATTCTCATCAACAAGCTCCGCGGTGGGCTCGGGTTCACCTGTGTCCCGGGGCACCCATTGTACCTGGAGGAGCAACTTGCCGACCTCCCACGGCATAGCAATGGCGGTACTGCTATATTGGAGCAGCGCCGACGCAACAAGGGTCTTGAATAAATGAGCGGCATTGACACCAGAGGGCTCAGTGAGATCGAGTGTGGGTGATAGATCAAAAATGGAGTTGTGGGCTGGCCGGGAGGACCATTGATATGATGGTAGGGGCAGTGGGGTTGAGGTGTTGGCTGGGATGGGGACTGTGGGAGGCACGAATGACCATGCAGAGGAGGGCTCAATGTAGAGGTCGCGAATGGAGGTTGGCGAGCTCATCGCATGAAGAACGAAGTTGGGCTCGGTTGTGATGAAGACCTTTTGCCTTTGCCGGCTCCAAAAAGTTGTAAGACAAGCTGGAACACACACAGATGTTTCATCTCTCGATTTCATCACTCTACACGTGAATATTTGAATTTATCATTGGTCGAGACTCAATACAAAAGGTAGACAGAAAACACATATTTCAAAAAGTCGTACAAGATAAAAGTAGAGGATACGTCCGTCGCTGGGCCAGGTCAAGAACAAGGCGGGACGATACGTAGCACATCAAAGAAACATGAGTAGAGCGGGCATGCGTTCAAGATGTCCAAAGGGAGCGCTGGCTCAACCCAAAGCTTGGAGGAGGGGTGACGTGACAGTCCTGAGTTGATGATCAGCCCGGCTTCGAGCTAGAGAGTATCAAGATACTTACAAGAGATTGAGGGGGAGTTTTGTGAATCGAATCATCCTCGTGCGGCAGACTTGGATACTTCGCGGTGGCGCGTGGCGAGATGGCGACTCAAATCATGCTTGCGATTGAATCCACGGCCACAAGCATCATGGTGACAGACAAACGGTTTGACCCAATTTGGATCATGTTTCCGTTTGTGGGATTGGAGGTTCCACGAGCGAGCGAATGCTAGAATCACAAATGATTGAACGATGAATAAGCTAGACTGGGGAGGGAGCATACCATGATGGCAAACAGGGCACACATGCTTGCGTTTGTGGGCATCTATCTTGTCAGACAGCTGCGCAGGCGGTGACTCTGACATTGGCGAGTCCGGCAAGGTGATAGGGACATATACTTTGTCGAGGACGGGAGAGTAGATATTTACACCAACAAGTGGGTTTGAAGGTGGGGGTAATGTGTAAGCAGAATCTTGGAGGGTGAATGGGTCCATGTACTCCGGATTGACGAAGTTGGATGGGTGCAAGGGGATGCTCATGTCGGTGATGTTGGAGTAGGTGGAAGAAGAACTTGCGGAATCATATGATGACTCGCTTGATAATGTTGAAAGGGGTCCAGAGCTCCCGATCAATATATGGGATAGATCTGGGTTATTCAGATTGAATCCGCTACTACATAATTCGTCCAATGCCACTTGGCCAACATGAGCATCGATAAAGGAGTCAAATTCGTCCGCGTCTGTGTTGGTAAGATTTCCGGAATGCCAGTCAATGAATGCATCTTGGTAGTCCATTATCCGGGACAAAGAAATAGTAAGCTGAAGTAAATGGTGATTTTCGAGGAGCTCGCAGTTGAATGGGGTGTTGTGAGTCAACTTTCAAGGAGGAGACTGCGGAAGTGGATGCTATGTACTAAAGCCAAGGCTGTGTGCTGCGGAGAACGTAATCAACACGTGCCTTCCATGCACTTTCCTGCTTACGCGATGACAATGGCAAGGCCGATGCCGCCCACGCACCAGACTCAGTGCATCGAAGTAGGCTAGTGATATCATGTGCCATCTTTGGTGGACAAGTCAAAAATATCATCCGAAGTGTCATGGTAAATGGGCATGTGAGAGACCATCAAATCTAAATGGGAATATGTACATCGATGCTCGCCGTCGTCGCCACCGATGATGAGTAGTGCGGTTTGGAGCGAGGTTGTCACGACGTGACGGCTAAAAGTGGGAAAAAAAAGGCATGCAGTGACATCAGGCATGTAAAATTGGAAGCCAACTCGCTCCCCTTCCTTCACCCCTTCTTCCTTTGACCTCTAGTTTCTCACCATGACATCCAACGGTGGTCCCGCCATAAACAATGGCAGGCCCAGCGCAGGTGCTGTCCTGAATCAGGACGCGCGCAACGGTGTCGCCGTCCATTCTTTCGACCCAGAGGCATCACCATCACAGAAAGGTGCTGATGCTTCCAAGAAAGCTGATAAGCTCAAGAGTGTCAATGCTACCGATGGCTCCGGCGAGCGAGGTGAGCTCAACAGTGCTGGGGCTGCAGCGATTTAACATCCTTATCCAGAGGTGCACGTTGAGACAAGACCCTCCAGTGTTGTACCTACAATCATAGTACAAGATGCAGATGCAGCAGAGTCCAAGCTTGTCGCGAAAGATGCATCCCAGACGGTCGCAGAGGCTCAGAACGACATGCCCTCAGCGGTGGGTGGGATGCCTTCTGCCCCTGCCCCTGCAATCCCCGATTGGTACCGCGTTGGCTGGCGTCAAATGTCTGGCATCGACGATCCGCCCCTTGCTGAGGGAGAGGAAAAAGATAAGGGCGTCCTCGATATGTTCCTAGCCGAACAATTCTATGGCGCATGGTACCACAATGCCGCCCTCATCATATTTGTACGTACACACCCTACTTCGCTTCGGAGCTGTTTTCATTCCGTGATTTATTCTAGGCAGTCTTTGCATCCCACTTTCTTACTCGATTTCATTTTGGCTGGGGCTGGCTCTTTGTTCTTCTCGCGGGATGCAGCACCTATTACAGCACGTCCATGCAACGCGTCAGACGTCAGGCACGCGATGACATTCAGCGTGAGCTTGTCAAAACCCGACTGGCATCCGAACACGAATCCGCTGATTGGATCAACAACTTTCTTGATCGTTTCTGGCTGATCTATGAACCTGTACTCAGCGCTACCATAATCTCCTCGGTAGACCAGGTGTTGAGTGCGAGCACGCCCCCTTTCCTTGACTCACTCCGTTTGTCACAATTCACCCTTGGCACTAAAGCGCCCCGCATTGACAAAGTGCGGACATTTCCCAAGACCCCTGATGACATCGTTATAATGGACTGGGGTATCTCCTTCACCCCAAATGACATATCGGACATTACTCCAAAGCAGGCCGCAGGCAAGGTTAACCCCAAGGTCGTGCTTGCTGTGCGTGTGGGCAAGGGTCTCGCAACGGCCACAATGCCTATTTTGGTGGAAGACATCACGTTCTCAGGACTGATGAGAATACGTATGAAGCTGATGTCGAATTTCCCTCACGTCCAGATTGTGGATATCTCCTTCCTTGAGAAACCGGTCATAGATTATGTTCTCAAACCTGTGGGGGGAGAGACATTCGGTTTTGACATAGGCAATGTATGTCTTGCATGTTCTATGGGGCCGCTTATTGAACTTGTGTAGATCCCTGGCTTGTCTTCGTTCATTCGCGAAATGACGCACGCGACATTGGGCCCTATGATGTATGATCCCAATGTTTTCACACTCAATCTCGCGCAAATGCTCTCCGGTAAACCCCTTGATGCAGCCATCGGGGTTTTGCAAGTCACCATCAACTCCGCACGTGGAATCAAAGGGACAAAAATTGGTGGTGGTACACCCGACCCATACATCAGCCTTTCCATCAATAATCGGTCTGAGCTTGCGCGGACGAAATACAAAACCAATACCTATAACCCAACTTGGATGGAAACCAAGTTCATTTTGGTCAACGCACTAAATGAGTCGCTTGTTTTGAACCTCTACGACTTCAACGACCACAGGAAGGACGCGCTTATGGGGTCAGCAACATTTGACCTATCTATTTTGGCGGACGATGCGACGCATGAGGGCATCCAGTCGCAACTACTCAAGGACGGAAAAGAGAGGGGTGAATTGCGGTATGATATTTCCTACTACCCCGTTATAGAACCCCAGGAAGGCAAAGAGGAAGTATTGGATACTGGTAAGCACATTTCCGATATTTCAATCCACCTCCGCTGATTGGTACATGCCATCTCTAGAGGTGGGTATTGTGCGCCTGACGATCCATCAGGCGAAAGAGCTTGATCATACCAAATCTCTCTCGGGCGATCTGAATCCATTTGCCAAAGTATTCCTGGGGGATGACCTTAGCCACCATACACATGCGACGCCGCTCTTCAAACATACGAATAACCCCGTTTGGGAATCACCCTACGAGTTCATCTGCTCAAACAAAGATTCTACTGTTATCACCGTCAAGGTTATCGATGACCGCGATTTCCTCAAAGATCCTGTGGTTGGGTATATGTCGATCAAGCTTGTGGATTTGCTCGACTCCATGAATGAAGCTGGGAGGGATTGGTTCCCTTTGAGTGGGTGCAAGAGCGGTAAATTAAAGCTTTCGGCAGAGTGGAAGCCACTGCAAATGGCAGGGGGGCTACATGGCTCGAAGCAGTATACGCCGCCCATCGGCGTGGTGAGGTTGTTGCTGGACAAGGCGACGGACGTCAAGTACGTCATTCGCTCTTTATCTGGGGCTACGCATAACATCTCAATAGGAATGTGGAAGCTGCGCTTGGTGGTAAAGTTCGTAGTCATAAACCCGTCTTTCCTTGTTAAATTCATCGCCCACATTTTGTAGAGTGACCCATACGTCCGCGTTCAAGTCAACAATGTTACCAAAGGCAGAACGGAGGTTGTCAATAACAGTGTGTCCAGTGCTTATCGAGCCTCCCTTACTCCAACTGATACTTTATCAATCAGATCTCAACCCCGTTTGGGACCAAATCGTGTATATCCCTGGTATGTCATATTCTCTTGTGCTCCCCGACTTCTCATTGGAACATGGGTACAGTCCATTCATTGAAAGAGGTTTGCAAAACCATCACCTTGAGAACTGTTATCTTACACGCGAATTTAGACTTTGATGCTGGAGTGTATGGACTATCAAAACTTGACCAGGGTGCGGATCTTCACTTGTAGTGGTTTTCTTTATTGAGCAGAATGTTATAGGATCGCTCTTTGGGCTCTGTCGAACTTCTTGTCTCTGAACTCGCGAAGGAATCAGCAGACCACCACTATCCCTACGAGTCCACAGGTGAAAAGAATGGAAATGAACCGCTGCGCTTGGACAAGGGCAATACCCTTAAAGGCAACCTGCGATACACTGCATCGTTTATTCCTGCCCTCGCACTTCGGGGTGTCAAGTTTGACTCGTCCGATAACCAAATGCAGCGCGCTGCGGACAAATCTCAGGATGAAGGCGACGGGATTGCGGATACTGGTTCCATCTCATCTTCAGATGAGGAGGCGCAGGCGGTTCCTGTTGGTGTGACCATCAAGCCGAGAAGGGACAGGGCGAAGAGCCAGTCGGTTGATACGACCAAATCGGGGAAATCAGTCAAGACTGAAGATAGCGACAAGACAGCCTCTAGCCCGCGAAACCCTGAGCAACCCGTTGCAGCAGGAGTGGACATGAACATGGATGAGTTACTGGCTCAACGTGCGTCCATATCATTATGCCCAGTCGCCTCCCATAATGATACCGTCCAGAATCGGGCATCATTGTATTCAATGTCATATCCGGTCAATTAGCGAAGAAAGCAAGGCTGGAGGTCCTCTTGGACGACGGCTACTGGCCTTCTTTTACCACCGTCAAGTCCAACAGCACGAGCGCAAAGTGGGAATACGTCGGTGAAGGATTTATCAAAGAGCTCGATTTCGGCAAAGTTTGGTTCAGATTGAATGAAACCGACGATGATGAGAAGGAGGCGATTGTTGCGGAATGGAAGGGTGATGCGAAGGCATTCCTGCAGTCTGCCATGGTGAGTGGATATCTGTGCTTGAGCGACATGTGATTTGAATGTATATTCGTAGACTGAGCCCCAGAATTTCGTGTTGCACGGCAACGGCGACCGACCCAGCTCCTCTGTCATGATCGAAGCCCGATACGTACCGGTACCCGTTAAGTTAGAGGCCAGGGAGAGTGTCAGTAGTACGTTCTCTCTCCCCCTCCTAAATTATCGCAAGTTTGTTGATCACATTTCACAGACCAAGGCACCCTTCACGTAGGACTTCTGAATGGACAGGAGATCCGTGGTGTTGACCGAGGAGGCAAGTTGCGCATGGAGGCTAAATTTCCTATCATATTTACAACCCGACAGGCAAATCCGACCCGTATGCTGTCTTCACGCTCAATGGCCAGAAGGTGTACAAATCGCAAACGAAGAAAAAGACGCTGACGCCCGAGTGGAATGAAAACTTTGATGTTTCGGTGGTAAGACCTCCTCATTGGGCGGTACTAGGCTTAGATCAACTTTGTTACCTAGCCATCAAGAGTCGCCGCCGACTTCTCTATTGAAATTTTCGATTGGAATCAACTTGAACAAGCCAAGAGCCTAGGATTTGCTAAAATCGAACTTGCTGACATTGAGCCATTCGTAGGTTCAGTGCACGTAATTAGCCTCACTTCCAAACACGGGGACACGGGTCAAATCAATATACGGCTTCTGTTCCATCCTGAAATCATTGCCAAATCACGCAAGAACACATCGACCTTCTCCACAGCAGGCCGCGCGATGACCCAGCTGGGCGGACTCCCTGTTAATGCCGGAAAAGGTGTTCTCCACGGTGTCACTGGCGTATTCCACAAGAAAGGCAACGGAAACAATCCAGAGCATGAATCCCCTCTCATATCCGAGCTCCCATCTGGTCAAGCGTCCCAGCCCATAGGCCAGTCAGAGCATATAGAGGCCGGCGCGACAACATTCCCCAGCTCTGAATCGAAGGGATTAACGGAAGGCCGCTCAACTGAACCAGGCACACTTCGAGTAACTGTATTGGATGCTAAGGATCTGGCGGGTGAAGTCAAAGCATACATCATCCTTCGCGTGGGGGACAAGGAATTCAAAACCAAACATACTAGCAAGTCGGCCACGCCAGAATGGTAGGTTCCCATCCCACCATGGACAGCTGCTGGAATAATGTAACATAGGAATGAGTCGTTCATATTCGCGGCTGGTTCATTCACCCCCAAACTTTATGCCTGGGTGCATGAACACAAGACGCTCGGTAAGGACAAGGATATCGGCGATGGTGAAATTGATGTATGTCTACAAGACTGCCCTATTCCCCCCAAGTTAATCCTCCCCTCAGATCTGGCGTCATATTAAACCCGAGGGTGTCTCAGCCGCTGACGTCTTCTTGGAATTGCGCCAAGGGAATGGACTCCTGCGTTTCCGCCTTGAATTCGATGCCAGCTCGAACCCCTTCAGCAGTGGTAGCTCTATATCCTCAGGGGAGCGCATTTCCCGGACGGTATCTATTGCTTCGCCCTCGCGGTTCAGCATTAGGGGGAGAAGGCCTGATCACGATGATTGATTACATTTGCGTGTGAACAAGACCCCACTCACGCAAGGGTGTGTATAATATTTTCATTTTCACCATGCTACGAACGAAGGAGCAACACTCGATTGATAATTTATACCATATGGACAACCCTCCCTATGCTACACAAACCACCTTCTTGCACATATCCATCTGTGTATTGCAATTTACTACATCAACCGTTAATCCCTAGTTGTTTCTGATTCATTTTTTCGTGGCGACTAGGATAAGATGCAGCCATGAAACGGAGGACAAACAAATGCTCTCTGCCAGCACGACGCTCTAGAACGATCTACAGTATATTAGGTCTTCATCCGTGGTCCTAAAGAGCCTGCTCACGTCACAGTGAAGGCCATAGGATTCCCACATCTTCTGAGCAATCCCAGACACATTGTTCTGCTTGAGCGCGACAAGATAAATACGAGCCTTGGGGGCCATCAGGTCCTAAATCCGATGATCAAATTTTGCCCTTCCAGGAAAGCACCTACCAGGCGCTGACCTTGACTGTTGAAAGGAATCGGTCGGTCACCTGCATGCCGTCCGTGCCCCCCGCCCACGAACCGTGGATATCACAGGCGTCTTGAGCAAAAGTGGCCTCATCGGTGATGGTAGGCACATATGGCGGGTTAAAGATAACAAGGTCAACGGTGTGGCCAAGGCGCTGAGCTAGAGGCAGGGCAAATGACGTATTGATGCAATCGAGATGCACCTGGCTTGATTTGAGTGGGGGACCAGTGTCCATTGACTGGTGGGACGGACATACCTGATTACGGAAACCGGTGGAGGCGCTGCATTGGCTGGCGCGGGGGTTTATATCTGTACACAGGTATACTAGTGATTTGTGAAATTGCGTATGAACGATCAGGCAAAGGAAACACACATGTTGATGAACCGAGAATCTTGGCTGCGAATGTTGAGACGCAGCCTGATCCTGACCTTGAAATGACATGAATAAGTTCGCTAATCGCAAACACTGGGGCTGATGCTACCCAATCTCGAGGCATATGGATGGGTTCAAACCCTTCAATTCTTCTGCATCTGCTTCCAACGCGTCAAGAAGGAGAAATGTATCTTCTACCCTGAGGTCGCGTCAGGCTCGCTGTGCAAGGTGCAGCAAAATCACTGGCCTGCGGGCTCGTATACGTGTTCATAAACCTCTGCAGATATGTGCGAGAGATCAGGTGTAGGTATCATTACTGACATTACAGTTGATTGACAAGACAAATGATTTCCGGGTTGGTGGCCAGAGATCGCTTGGATATAGGGTGGCTGACTAATTTGAGACTGTACTTGTTCGTGAATCGTCAAATGTCGACCCTAGTGTACCCAAATGCCTGTGTTCCAAGGGCCCTCAACGGTTGAGGCCATCACCCAACCCAATGAGTAAGTGTAGGCGTTTTAAATCTGTCATGCGGCTTAGTATATATATACAAGTTGATGAAAGTCGACTCAATTCCATCTTTTGTTTACATTCATTCATAATTTGACAGAAAGGCTTTGAGCTTCATCAAAAGGTTGGTGCAACGTCCGCGCCAAATATCAAAAAGGCACTGCCAGGGCTCGAACCTGGGTTACGAGAAATTGTCAGATCAAAACCTCGAGTGATAACCACTACACTACAGCGCCTTCTTTGTTAATGATCGGAGACCAATAAATCGTCCAACAAGTGGCTAGTGCCGAAAATAAAACGTCATGTTTCAAAAGTTTGGGGACTCTGACCTGCCAATATTTATTTCCTGACCGCGACTGTCACCGCGTCTGCATGCCATTTGTTCACGAGTAATGCCCCAAGGTGCCATTTATGTTCTATTTCTAAGCATATATCTGATATTTCATTTTCAGAAAAACAAGCTTCCATTGTTCCCCTCCTCTCCAGGGCTTTACATAGGATCCGCACGACACCACCCCGCATTATTGCATCTCCTCCTACCCGTGAGTTTGTCAATGAATGCGTTCCAGGTCCTTCATAACAGCTAGTAGAGCCCCGCAGAGCAGCT
Organism: Collybia sp. MG36; assembly: GCA_003313185.1. NCBI lineage: Eukaryota > Fungi > Basidiomycota > Agaricomycetes > Agaricales > Clitocybaceae > Collybia > Collybia sp. MG36. Next base: position 9,434 of record QGOG01012674.1, read on the forward strand.
GTGGCGCTTCTAGTTCGTGTTGTACCGTCCCCAGTCACCTCTGCCCCGATAGAATCATCAACCCAGCCCACCCTCTCCGAATTCTTTGAACTTGATTGGGTCAATGACCCCAATGCGCGACCAGAAATCCTTTTCCTTGAGCGGGATAATTCCGCTTACGACGATGCCTCACTGACCCAGACCCGTGTTCGTAATACCAACGAGGCCCACGTCGCTTTTCCTGGTGGGCGCACAGAAGCAGATGATGAGGGTGGTCTTTACACAGGTTCGTATACGGGTTGTTCTTATTTCATCAGCATCTTACTTGTATGCCCCTAAAGCCATGCGGCAAACCTGGGAGGAAATTGGTATTGACCTAGCCGAGCGTCACTACACTTGCGTGGGTCAACTCGACGACCGTGAAATTACTACTTCACTTGGGAAACGCCTTCTTATGATTCTGTCACCCTTTGTCTTCCTTCAACTCACGCCACACGCCCCACCTCCCGACCCCGCGCCTGCCACGACATTACACTGGACGCCCCTAGCATCCCTTGTATCTCAGCAATACCCACCTACTTGGTCGACAGTCGCTGTAGATGCCGCCTCGCGTCTCGCACCAAAGCATTCCACAGCTCTCCGCGTCTTGGTTCGTCTCCTCGTGGGTACCATGGAATTCCCAGCGATTGTTCTTAAACCCACCCTTGAAACACTTTCCCCTACATCCAAGCCCCTAAAGGATTCCGTGCATGTAGATGTCCTTGAAAAGGGCATTAGGGTTCATGCTCCCCTTCGTTCACAGCAACTGAAACTTTGGGGTCTCTCACTTGGAATGACACTCGATCTGATGTCATACATGATTCTTCCTGCCCCTGTCTCTACCGCCAACAGTGCTGCTGCCCATCGGGACTCCGCAAATTCATCGCCGCTATCGCCTGTGATGCAATTACCATACCAGGCGGGCATGGATGGACTTAGGATGGACATTGTGGCTCCAAGTTTAGCGAGCGTATTCCCGCGCTTCTCATACCCAGATGTTAATTTCTGGATCTGGTGAGTACCTTAGTTCCCCATTTTGCATGCGCAGCTGATGTTAGTTGTCAGGGTGTTTGGAAAGCGGTACCGCGAGGTTGTCCGTGGCTGGGAAGCGAGTGTGCGTGCAGGCGGAACGAACGATCGTAGGATTAATTGGTCTGGCTCTGCCTTGAGTACATTCTACGCTGCTATCCGAAAAGCCCTCGTTGTGGTCATTGTTGCCCGTGCGCTGGGTATCCTATTTGGCGTCGCTTTTGCGGGGTGGTGGCTATTTTCCCACTAGCGCATGGTTTATGGAATAGAATGGACCGGAATGAAATTTCTTTGCTGTTAGTATTCCTTCATTTCATTTCGGCCCCTTTTCCCCTCTGTAAGGGAGATCTGTGGTTATAGATGAGCAATATGAAATATAACATCCCTATTATTTTATGATGCTTCTGTATGTAGATTCCACGGTTGCCGGACACTTGGATGTGCACTTCAATCAAGGGATGGACTGATTGAACCAGGTATAATATTATTGTCCATGAGTTTGTGGAAAGCCGTGAATATCAATACCTTTCACTTGCTCGCCCCCCCACTGTCCAGCTATCTCATCTAGAATACTGTCTACTTGAAATTTTAATAAATGTTGTGATCAGTATTGGCTACCTGATTTTGTGTGATTACAATCACCTTGCTTGACAAGGTTCTCATTGGTCAAATTCTTATTGTGCAACTTATTTGTATCTGTGTGGAACAAATAAACACAACAGCCTCGGCGAATTCGACGACCACATTCGTTCTTGCACGCAATCCTACATGTGATAAGTTCCGGGTTGTCAACATCCGGCGCCACGAGGAGCCAACCGCAGGTTGGCGACAAGCGGCACCCCAAACCCAGAAGGGAGGACCTCATAGTACATAAGGTATCTGTCGCCACGGGCGACCTCCGTTAGCATTCAATATCCAATATCAATATCAGTGTTTAACCAGTTGGGGCTGACGGCTTTCAGACCAAACATCCCCACAGTCAGACTTTGGAAAGATAGTACCACCTACTAATGCGTGCCCAGGTATGATGCAGTGATGATTAGGGCTATGTATCAACCATCTTTGGCTAAACAAGTGTACCACTTCGGTGGATTTCGCAGTCTACAGCGGCAATCCGCACACCTCACAATCGCCCCCGCCATGGTCATTTTCGAATGTGCAATGTGGACAGATCCTTATGCCCCGTACCCCACTGGATGCTCCTTCACTCACGCCACCTGAGCTTGCGGCCTCCGCCGTCGCAATCTGATCGAGTACTTCCTGTGGGATATCTTCGTCCATACGTGTGGTGTTTGGAGCAGATGATGAGGGTTGGGCTGCTGGAGTTAAAAAGAATATACTACACTAAATTCTCAGAAGGTACGTACGAGCGGTTTCGCGGGTGAATGTCATTAGCGTTTGCCAGCTATCTGAGGAAAGGATGGGATCAAGTTGTGACACGTCTTCAAGAAGATTGGGGAGTGATATAATCTTCACGAGAACCTTCATGTCTTCCTGTGATAATATATATATAAATCGATACAGTAGGAGTGGCAGAAACCCACAGGTGAGAATAATTGTGTGGTCCCTAGAAAAGCGACGAGATGCCAATCGCTAAGCCAATTCGCAAGCTCGACGCGTTTGTGAGTGTCCCCAGACGCGGAAAATCCGCTGCTTTGGATACTTGGGGCACCTATTGTCGCGAGAGAGCTCATGACTTGTTCAATACGCTGGTCCTCTAGTCCTGGCCGGTTTTCGATGTTGAATCGAATTGAACGGAACATTGGTGCCGGATTCTGGGGGAAGCCATGGGTAACCTACTCAAGCCTGCTGTCAATACATCCAACCAAGATTATAACAAAAAAACCCACATTAACCATCAAATATTCTACGGGGAAACATGGTTTCGCGCTCTTCTTGACCTCGAGACCATACTCGTTTTTGTATGTGAAGAATACGTCCGGGACATACCGTGCTGATCCTTGAGTCCTGTCTTCCTCTTTCACCCTTACAGTACCTGGGTCAACACTAGCTTCAATCATGTCTGCTTCGACCATAGCTACCGCCTGCTCCGAGACTTGGTACGCGCTCACGTCTATTTGGCCATCCCCTGTAGCGGTCAAGATAGCGGTCACAAGGCGAGACGCAAACTGTCCAGTTGGTGACGATCGAGAGGCTGTTGGATTGGCCTTTTGCATTGTCGCAGCAAAAATAGCCTCCAGAGACGATAAGAAAAAAGAGGCAGGGTGTCTTTTATATATATTTTTTGTGCGGTCTTCCGGTGTTGGGTCAAGATCAGTAAAAATGTATCCAACTACAGTTAGAGGGATGGCCGCCGACGCGGAGAGCTCGCGTATACGTGACTCCTCATCCCATGGTAGGCCCAAAGTAAGGCCGTCTAGCTCCCCTTCTTGTGGAGGCTCATATATCGCCTCGACGACGGCTTTCACGCCCATCGGAACTTTGTCATATGCCTCGTACCGTCCGATAAGCCACCCGAATCTTTGTAGACCAGTCTTTCGCCACGCCTGCAAGAAGCGGTCGACAATTTCCATGGATGCGATCTCAAGGTGGTCAACCATCCGAAATGGCTGAGATTGGAGGGTAATAGCAGATGGCTGGCAGGAAGTACAAATGCCGGCAGGCCATGCTGGGTGCCCAGCACTTGGGCATGGGACTTTCACTTGATAGGAGAGTGGGCTGAGTGGGGGGAGAGTCGAAGCAGCAGAAGCTGATTGTTTGGGCGTAATTTTGTGTAAATAGGCGTGATAAGATAAATGTTTAATGGCGTGCTCTTTGTGATACGCCGCGTCGTATGGTTCCAAAGGCATGCAGTAATCACACATCCCGTTTGAGCCGTGTTTACAGAAACGAGAATCACGGCCTCGGGGAATTTTTCCTGTGTGTGATCGCCAATAAGTATCCACTGGGTCTTCCTGTACAAGCTCCCATGATCGCTTAGTGACGGCGTCGGCATTTGATGGGTCACTCGATGTGGACGGCACCGAATCGTCGAGTTGGGATACTGCCTTTGATTGGTACGCAATAAACAGTAAATCTCCATGGCTTTTCTCAAGTTAGTCGAGATTTGCTATATTGATGGAACAAACGCACTTCAACCCAAGACTCTTCATAGTTCTCCCCTTCAACAGAGCCAAGTTTGTCTCATTCCCCCTGGGTTGATCTGAGATAGTTACACTTTTCGGGTCAGCATCAGCTGTTGTTTCTACGATCTACTAAATCTTGAGCACTGTATATCTACTATTTCAGGGTGCGAACCTTGGTCAATAGTTCTGAAGCATCACTGGTCGGGCTCAACTCAAAACGATAATTCCCATCTTTCGATCTTATCCTGATGAGCTGGCTGCATTTCAGTAAAGACGGATTAGATGGATAAACGCAGGAGTACCATGATGATTGTGGTTTAGGTCAAGCCAACGCGTTCAACTGCAGATAGGACGCGTAATGCTGACTAACTAACTCACTACCATACGCGTATCATCACAGTACAATCTCAAAACCCGACCTTTCTGAGTACTGATAGGCACACGCAAAATGATCCAGATATGCAAATGTGGACATCGATCCAGCTGGCTTATACTAATACCCAAGCATCCGTAACAACTGATTCGCGATCGTCAACATGACGAGTTGCTGGGTTTGGTAGTTCTACCATGTCAGCCCTTTGAATCACCTCTTAACATTTTTGGAATCTCGGCATGGTATGGGTACCGTTTTTCCACGGGTTGTTGGATTCAATGCGACTTAACGCCTATCTAAACCAGTGGCTATAAATTATTAGACCATCGGCAAATCACGAGAAGAATAGAAAAGTGGCGTATATCTCACTCAAACTGGCGCAATTCTGCGAGTCGATGGCGAATTCCTAATTCGCGCCCCCTTTGGAATTGATGTTTACCGTATCACTGCCAGACCTATCGGGTTGGAAACCTCCTTCAGGCCATGCTTCCTCACAACAGCGAGGTTCTCGAAGCATTCTTTCCGCTATTTACCCCTCCCGAAGTACAGAAAGAGTTTTCCCTCTGGGAAAATCTTGTATTCTCGTTTGATATGGATAACGAGCAAGCCAGTGGCAGCAAATCGTCTCGTAGTGGGACAGTATCGCGATCTGAGCCCAATTCTGCGACCCACAAAGATGGCAGTGTGAACTCTGTAAGTGAGTGTTATCCATTGATGTACTTATCCATGCTGGCAAGTTAAAATATATCTCAGTCAGATGCCCAGTTAGGTACCCCAAGTATTGAATCATTTGCCCATCTAGTACCCCCTGTTGGAGTGGCCCGGGAATTTGACCAATCTTATCCACAATTCCCCGCAGTTGAGGAACACTCCCAAAGATACCAGGATCAATACTTTCAAATAAGACACCCACAAGGTCTACCTCTGAATCCTCACCTTCTGTGGCCACAATATCAAGATTCTGCAGCTCCTCAAACCCTGGGCCCACAGCAGATGATGGGGATATCGCTCCCTGGCTATCCATACGGAACCTCACCTGATACTCCTCATTTAAATACGGGGCCCACCACCTCCATGCTGACCCATGGGTCCGAAACCTCGCCGGTTGTCTCAGCCTCCACCAACTCCCCCGAGGCTGACAATCAGACGGAAGCCGAGCATGCGTCGAGCAATGAGGAAAAGCGCCGTCGAAATACTGCTGCTTCAGGTTGGAAATTCGTGGTATTCAGTCTAAATCAGGCCTCTTGAGCACTATGTTTCTTTCAGCCAGGTTTCGAATTAAAAAAAAGCAGCGGACAACAAATCTGGAGCGCTCCGTATCTGACCTGTCAGGCCGTGCGGAGGAGCTGGAACGGGAAGCAGCAGATTTAAGGCGGGAAAATGGGTGGCTGAAGGAGATAGTGATGCTGAAGGGCAGTCGGCTGGCAGGGGCTACGTTCGACCAGGCGACGAACCCTTTTTTACACGGTTTATCGGATTTCAGCAATAAGCCATCCAGCGAAAGTAACGAAAGTAGCAAACACTCTGACGAAGAAGACACAGATACGGAACAAGGGCCCACTTCCGGTAAAGGCAAAGGAAAAGAGGAGTGATATAGGCATAAAGTAAACCCCTTTATAATTAGAGCGCAATAATATATATACCGTACACAACGAGTATGAATGTTCATACATACTTGAATCAATTACTGAGATGAGGGGAAGCTTTGAATAGCCATCCCACGTAGCCTCGTGTTTGCTTGCGCTTGTTGTTGGTAACCAAGGTCCAAATCCCGGGCCAGTGTGATTGAACACTCACGAGACGTATACAAGACAATCCGCTATCATGTCGTTTGGTAGGCCCCCATCAATCAATGTCGGGTTCCAGGTATCGGCTCCGGATCGCGGCTCATTCCCGCTTGACCACTATGGTAGGCGCATAGAGTTTGAGTTCCCCGTTGTCCTTCAACTTTGGGTAGGCGAATGTAAAGAGAAGATGACACTATATATGAATTGCTTACGGAAGAACACAAACGCATCAAGCCCATGTCGACTCTTGAGCAAGGAATATTTAGATTGCAGGATGGACAAGTGCGTTGGGTCAGACTCTTTCCTTCTATCATATTTCCCTAAATTTCCTCCAGAGGTTTAATGGAACGGGATGAGTGGAAGAACCTGGGACTTGCAAATGTTGATCGTAATTCAAACCCAAAGAAGCCTGATGGAGCGGAGAAATCTACTTCAAAGATGTGCTAAACGGAACGGGCCCCACATACATGGGTTAGGCACCCCATCTCCCGACTCCGGGAGGTCGTATACCATCGGTCTACCCCCAGGGTCCTTACTCGACGTACTCTTGGATTCTAAACATACTGGCATCATATTAGCTCTGCAACTACCTTCATGTAGGAATACGAACAACTTGAAAGCGGTTTCCTGATTTCCTCCGGAAGGGGGCAGACTATCAAACGTCGCGCTCCCGCACCATCACAGACGCCCCTGCGTGTGTGGGACTGCTTTCATCAATGGCTGAAGAATCGAAAAGTCTTTTCTGGCCTGCAGCCCTTACCTCAACAAATTCATCGATCGCTTGCGTGCTGGCGTGGGCGGATAATCCTGCGCATCAATATTTGATATTGGAATCAGTATCAACTGGCTACGGCAATCAGTTGGAGGAACTCTTAAGGGGAGTCAGTTATGCTCGGTTCTAAATAAAGCCCATTAGGTCACTTCCCAACACGGCTTGTGATAATAACTCTCCAATGTTCATTTTGGTAACTTCCATTATCATTGCACATGCATTCGTTGCTTCTGGGGGTCCCATTCGGGGCGCTCCGTCCTCCAGGTATTTCGACCTTCAGGTAAGTCTCCCTGTGGGGAAATAGAATGGCTGAGCAGCGATGGCGTAGGGCCATCGTGGGGGGCGAGGCAATGCAAATGAGAATACTCTACCTGGATTTGCGTGGTACGAAGCCTATTGAAAAAGCACCAGATTACTGCTGAACATTCTCAAGGGGCTTGATTGATGGTGTCACAACTCTTGAATTGGACAACGGAATCACCAAGGTCAGGCCCCAAAAAAATGAAGGCATTGGCTCTGAACTGAGCGATACCAGGACGGTGCCGTTGTGGTCTGGCACGATACCTTGATACCATCTGAGAAATGTCGGGACACATCCCCAGTGGTGCGCGACTGCGTAGCTGGGTTCAATACTAATCTAACGACTCCTAAAGACCGCAGATGACCCAAGCTTTCCATACGTAGGAAAATATATTGCCAATCTTACGCTTGCACAGATCAAAACTTTGGACTGTGGCTCTTCACGGTTGAATGATTTCCGTGAGGCATACCAGCATTCATTTTATCTGATCCCATACTTACAGGGTGGATATTAGCAATGCAGATGATTCATCCAGGTACTAAGATTTCGACCCTCAAGGAAGTCTTTGATTTTGTGGAGTGTGCCGATCCGAAACACCATATGCTTTTCAACATCGAGTCAAAGCTTGATCCCACAAACCCCAACACCACACGGGGTGTCGATGAGTTTGTCAAACTTCAACATGCCGTTTTTGAGAACAGCCCGTATCGCAACTCCATAACAGTTAGCTTCCCTCCCCTATTAATTGGGTTGCCTCAAAAATCCATGTCCACTAGTATCAAAGCTTCGAATGGAAATCCCTGATTGCGATGAAGGTAACTTCCATCAATGTCCTGCGTTGACGCGTCCTGTTTTTTCACGCTGTTGCTCGACCAAGGCGCTCAACCCTAAAATTCTCACTTCGGCGCTAATATCCTCGTTAGTACACAAGTTTCTCCTATGATAGCCTCCGCAAAACGCCCCATCCCAGTGTCACTGTCGCCACCTCGGGAAACGGAACATCGCCATGGCTGGCCGGTATTCGATTGGAAGATGTCCCTGGTTCGTCTTTTGGTATCAAAGTTGCCAATGCAGCAGATTCCATTCGCGCGAATATCTTGTCACCAGCCGCAAGTTCCAATGCGAGTCCTGTGCCAGATCCCTCTATGCCCGGGTACCTCATCTTCACCACTAAGGACATGGTTGATCGCGCGCATGAGCTAGGAATGGCTGTAAAGCCCTGGACCGTACGTTCATAAATTGGACATAACAAACAGATAATTACAACACGTGATGTAGGTTAATCGTTTCAACATCGCGGACCAATTGCTGGGTTGGGAAGTGGATGGAATAATCACCGATTATCCTGCCAGCACACGTCGATGGTTAGAGCAGCGCAACATAAAAATTTCGCACACCTACCCAAAGGAGAAAGTGCTCTCGTGCTTGGAAAATCATTCGAAATGAAAATAGTGTATGATTTCAGGGCTTCTTATGTCAAAATATCTGACCTACAAATAGTTTCACAGCACCTTGTATATTTTATACTTGAGAAGAATGCTTCGTGGCCTTGCGCCTTCGCGACCAATGTCCTCGTGATACAACATTTATAGCATGCAATACCCAGATCGCTCCTTCTCCCCTTCCTGCGCGTTGAATCGATGATATCCGTGTGTCTTGAATTCAATTTGTGGGATTTATTACCGGCAGAACCTGATATCTAGAGCGTCTGACATGGTTCGACAATTTACATCCATGATTTGATGATGAACGTTTGTAGTTCCAGGTCCGGGACGAGAACGATTTTCACTTGCTGTGAGAACATCTCAACAAACTGACTGAATGCGTATACCATACCTGTTACCTTTACGCACGTTCAGCCCAGGTTTCTTGACAGAGTGCTAGTCCCATGATAAATCGTTCTGGCTTCGAGAAGATCCGGAATTGCTCAAAAAGGGGGCGTATAGCGGCGTTGCATACCATCCCCGATGCTCCCTCTGGTCACATTTGCTATTTTGTGTTACAGTCATATACAGGCTGCGTTTGGCAGTCCTGTCCAAGTCAGGCCGAGGTCGGACTTTTTTGACCTCCAGGTATGAAACCCGACCAGCGAATATCATATGCCTCTGCTAATTGATTCACAGGGACATCGTGGGGGTCGGGGGGATACCATCGAGAACACACTTCCTAGTTTTGCATGGTGAGTTTACTAAATACCATCCACTGGCTTGGATGATTATGCTGCCGAATCGAAGGGGTATCATTGACGGTGTTACAACCCTTGAGCTGGACAACGGCATCACCAAGGTATGAACGCTGGTAGTACAGATGTGGCCGAGTTTTATGTCTGTCAATCTCTTAGGATGGCGTAGTTGTTGTGTGGCATGATACCTTCATTCCAGCTGAAAAATGTCGGGACACAGCCCCAGTGGTACATGTCGTTCATACCACTAATACTGCAGAGGCGCTCACAATTCATCCAAGACCCCAGGCGACCCAGGGTTCCCATATGTTGGCAAATTTATTGCCAACCTTACGCTTGCCCAGATCAAAACTCTGGATTGTTCTCTGCGACAAGACGATTTCCGTAAGTTCGTAATATTCCGATTGTCGAAGGCGCTAACCGACGCCCCTCAGCACTACAGTTGACTTACCCAGCAACAAAGATGTCAACCCTGCAAGAAGTATTTGATTTTGTTCAATGCGCCGATCCAGAGCACCGCATGCTCTTCAATATTGAGTCAAAGTTTGATTCCGCGAACCCGGGGACTACGCGCAGTGTTGATGATTTCGTTAATTTCCAACACGCAGTTTTTGCCGCCACGCTCTATCACAATTCTATCACGGTAATTTTAGCCCTTCTAGGAAGCCAATGGATGATGACCGATCTGCCAGTACCAAAGCTTCGAGTGGAGGACATTGATTGGGATGAAGGTAAATCTTTGTGTTACACTCCCGAGTACCTGTATGATTAATCATTTTGTCAAGGCACTGGATCCTAAAATTCCAACATCCGCATTACTATCTTCGTTAGTATACAGTATTCACCCAACCAAACCCACCTTTTCATTGGGATTAATACAGTTCCACGGCCACAAGCCCGTCACCCTGGTTGGCAGGCATCGTTCTGGACAATGTTCCCGGGTCGTCTCTCGGAGTGAAAGTTGCAAATGCAGCGGGCTTGATCCATGCGAATATTTTATCACCTTCAGCACCCTCTGACGTTACTCCGGTCCCGGATCCATCGATGCCTGGGTATCTCACTTTTACGACGAAGGAAATGGTCGATCGGGCACATCAGCTGGGTATGACCGTTAAGCCGTACACGGTATGTTCATGTGTACACTAGTGAATATGTCACTGATATGCCATACTCAGATCGATCGCTTGAACATTGCAGACCAATTGTTGCAGTGGGGGGTTGACGGGATAATTACTGATTTCCCAGTCAACATGCGCCGCTATTTGCAGCAACGCAACATTGCAGTTTCCCCTACTCATTCGCAAGACCAGGTACTAAAATGTTTGGAAGAGCATACAAAATAAGTGATGACTTGAACTGAAACGCAATTGTGTAAATACAAAGTGTAGTTGAATCAATTCAACGAAACATCTGGCTTGTGATTGGTCACTGGTTACCGGGGCGGAACGGAAAAATTCGGCTGTTGGCGCGAGAATAACTCCGCCCTGAGTTGACCATAGCATAAACCTGTCCTCATCGTTGGTAGCAGCGGCCACACTTGTTTTTATCCCAGATGGCTACATTCAACGCTGTAAAAAAGGTGGTCAATCTTGCCCCTACAGTTCGTACACTCCCCAGTGGAATTCCCGCAGCCCCCCTTCTCAATCTCGCCGCTCGGGCACCCTCGTCTGGTCACGGGCATGGCCATAGTACCACGGGCCCGCGCTCTGATGTTCAGCCAAGGTGGTCTGGCAGTATCTCCAACACCTCTTCTGGCCTTGTCTCCAAGACTTACATCAATGGTGTGTTGTTGAATTATCTTCATAAAAATACAACCTCTGAGCTTCAGTAGCTTCAACGACCACCGCACACCAGCACCGTCTCCTCCATACCTCCGTAGCAGTCAAGGACGCACCCGAAGTCCCTGACTTCTCTCACTACCGTGCAAATAATAACGACAGCAATCGTGCCCTTTCTTACTTCATGGTTGGATCCCTGGGTGTCCTCTCCGCCTCGGCTGCTAAGTCGAGTGTTTCCGAGTTCCTCCAAACGATGGCTGCATCTGCCGATGTCCTCGCCCTTGCTAAGGTTGAGGTCGAGCTCGGTGGAATCCCCGAGGGCAAGAATGTGATCATCAAATGGCGAGGCAAGCCCGTATTTATCCGACACAGGACCCAAGCCGAAATTGAAGAAGCACGCTCGACCGACTGGAAATCACTACGCGACCCACAGAGTGATGAAGAGCGAGTCAAGAAACCGGAGTGGTTGGTGATGCTCGGCGTTTGTACCCATCTAGGATGTGTTCCCATTGGTGAGGCAGGTGATTTCGGAGGATGGTAAGAACAGGCCATACATCCCTCAGAACAAAGCTTATATCAAATATCAGGTTCTGCCCATGCCATGGTTCGCATTATGATATCTGTAAGCGCTTTCCGTATCTGGTTCTTGCATTCCTAACGACCGCTACAGCTGGACGCGCCCGCAAAGGCCCAGCCCCCGTAAGAATTCCCCCCCCCACCATAGAACTTTCAACTGACCTTCATTCAGCTGAACCTGGAGGTGCCTCAGCATGATTTCAATGATGCCGAGGGGAAACTTGTCATCGGATAAAGATTTTCAAATATTATCGTAGACAATTAATGGCCTGTTCCATCCAACGGTGCTAATAGATGCATCTGGGACGGAGAAAAATACATTACTGCATATGTCCTTGAGGGAGGTACTCCGAAATTAGGTCTATAAGAATCAACGTGCCCGCTTGTGTGATGATCCACCGCTGAAATCCGAGACCCGGAATAAGTTGCTCTCCCTTCCTACTTACTTGTACCACCACAAACCTGACCTTCAAGTTACAATGGCCAAAGCAGAGGTATTAACACTAAGCTCGATTTACAACCTTGTATCTCCAAACGGATTGTATCTTGTGGCATATGCGTGGCTGTTTGGGATGTGTAAGTGCTCTTGGAGTGTGAAACCATCGCCCAACTTACCATTATGCTTATCGACAGCATTCTGGGTAACCTTCTTTGGAGGTACGTGGGCGGTGGGCCTGCTTCTATATCATATTTATCCTCAATCGCAGGCGTAATTGCATTCAAGACCCTCCGTTAGTGGCTCCCCAAGCGTGTTTTGAATCAGCAGCTGAACGCAGTGTTACAAGCTCGTCAACAATTCGGGAACCTCCAACATAAGACATTCCCCATCTATTTCGTGATATCGATTATCCTCTCTTCATCTCTACTTACCCTCTGGACCTACTCCCATCCTGATGTTATCACCCACGTTTTGAGCCCTATTATCGCCGATGTTGCTCAGGCATACACCCTTGCGAGTGTGATAGTTGCTCAGGGGCTCAACTATTTCATCATTGGGCCATTGACAAGCAAGTAAGAGATCGTATTTTGCTGGTATGAACCACTCTTATAATATATAGAACGATGTTCCAGCGTCACAGACTCGAGAAGGAAGAAGGCAAGATTTACAATGAGCCCGGGGTTTGTAGACTGATCTAGACATGCTCCCTCCTTACTGACCTTCGATGCAGGTGTCTGCTGAAATGAAAACATTAAACCGCCGATTTGGAATGCTCCACGGCATTAGCTCACTTGCCAACCTTGGAGCCGTCATTGCACTAGGTTTTCACGGCCTTTGGATCGGAAACGCTGGCTTGAAGGGTTACTGAATGGCAGCGATGGCTGGCATGGAAGGGGTAGTATGTGCAAAGAAACACAGGTGTAGTCGAGAATATACTTTCCAGACATGTTAGATCTACGCGAGTTTGCCTCGGAAAACAGTGATTGAGGGTTAGAAATCATTGTCAAAGAAATACAGAATATAATGCCTGCAGGCTCCTCTCAGTCTCTCATGCCCCGACCGACTCAATTTCTGGCATGTATCCCTCTCTTAGACTTCTCTCCAGCTTTCTGATTTCCTCGACGGAGGTAGCTTTTGCAATAGCAGCCTTGACGCGATCCGCATCTTCTTTTGACATGAGACGGCCTGCCTTTCCAGCAGCTGCAACCGGTCTCGGTTCGTCTGTCGTGACTGCAACTTTCGTCGAGTGTGTTGAGACGGTCGTTGAAATTGTAGTCGCAAGTGCGGTAGGTAGATTTTCCGCAGTAAGGAAGAGTGATTTGGCTGTGCTGCGCTCCTAGATTGAACATGGACAAGCGAGGCGAAGGATGCAATAAGTGGTCGAATTCGGGCTCGGGGAGGTGGAGGGTGCTGGTGAGCGCACCTTGTCCCGAATTCTCTGGAAATCCAAAACTCTCAGACCGGGAATCCTCCAAGCAAGCCACTCGCGATACCATTTTTTTTCCCGAACGGAGTTACCGAGCAAGGACACATAAGTAAGGCGCTTGAGCTCCTTGAGAGGCTCGAGATCGCCTAGTTCGGATACATTATTGTTGGTGAGCACCAGGGTTGTGAGGTTTGGTGCAGAGAGATGGATCGAAGGAGAAATAGACGATACGCGATTATTCGCAAGGAGGAGGGTCTGGAGACGCTTGAGGAGTGGTAAGTTTCCGAGAGTGATTATTGCATTATCTGTGAGATCTATGGCATCGTGCTGGTCCTAGATTCACAATAAGTACGATCTCTAGTATAAGCCGGTGAAAACACGTACTCTCGTCACACCAAGATTTTCGATTGCAGGGATTTTGTAGCCTGTGAAGGGTGCGAAATGAGCGCGATCTGGGAAAAGCTGAAGGAAATAAATAGTAAATACCTCTAAGATCAAGCTGGCGTTCTTTAATCGGATTCAAGGCTGAAGAGGCCTGTGCGAGGAGCTCTGGAGTGAGCTTCATCGGTGGAGGCAGGCAGCAGGCGGAAAAGTGTTCAAACTTCAGACTCAGATTCACTAGTGTGCTCTACACCTGACCTCCACCATGAAAGCCTTGCACCAGCGTCTTCATCTGCAAGTCCCCTTCCCTTTTTTCTACCACCCGAGTGCAGCTCATATCTTTCTCTAGGTATACTGATGCAGAAGACACGTATATTTTTACCCCAATCGACGGGGTTCACGCGCAGTCATTGTCCGTTGACCGACACTCCGGCGACATCGTCCTCAACCGTGAGTATCCCTCCCTTTCAACATCTGTCAAGGTTGATGATGGTCCCAGGCCCTAATACACCCATACCACATCATGCACGCCGGTCGCCCAAGACTGTCTATGGAATTCTTGGCTTCCTTTCGCTGTCTTTAAGTAAGTGTCTCGTGCTCAATATTTCTTACGCTGACAAGCATAGCTGAATATATTATAATAATTACTGGGCGTGAACTACGGGGTCGTTTAATGGGCCACGAGGTGTACCGCGCAGTCGACTTCGACATCTTGCCTTTGAACCCGAACGTCTCGGTTTCCAATCCGTCGCACCCTGTCGAAGGCCACTTGCTAGCCCTGGCCCGCTCCCACCTCCTTGGTGGAAACTTCCTATTTAGCTATGAATGGGACCTTACAAGAAGACTGCAAGCGCAACACAAGAACCAGGAGGATGATGCAAATAAAGCATTTTGGGAGGTTGTGAGCAATATTTACCTGACAACTTACAACCGAAGCTCAGTCATGTCTATCGAATAGGCGGATGATAGGTTTTTCTGGAACAGGTGCGGTCTTATGCAGGTCTCAAAGTGGCCATTTAACCAGTGCCAATATCAAGATTTTTGCAATCAAAACTAATAGAAACGGGAATTTCGAATCCAAAACAAGATGTGAGTACCCCCTCAGCAGTCTACGCCGCCGTTTAATATGGCAAATTAGATCGGCGCATATATACTCCCTATAATGTATGGTAGTAAGTACAACTGCGACAGTCATTGCCAGGATTACTACTCAGGGTACAAATAGCATTCGACATACGTCCGGCCTTCCTTCACGGGCGCCATATGCAACTCTGCCTTATCAGCCGCCGCTCTCGTCATCGCGCTGGTACCCGTTATTTCCGACGAGGGATTGACAGTCAAGGACACGTAGCAAATTTCAATGAGACGGAGCAGTTGGTCCTTATTGAAGGACAGAGTGCACCTGGAGCCCAACGTCCCTCTGATGATGCTTATGCCAGCAAGCTCAGCTTTGTCCAAATTCGAGGCAGCATTCCTGTGTTTTGGTCAGAAATTAACACATTGCGTTACAAGCCCGACCTGCAGATCATGTACTCTCACGAGACTGTGAGTGCCACTGCTGTCCCATCACCCTATATATCCGTAACGAAGTATTCTGCCAGACGCAAGCCATGCGTGCTCACATACAGGAACAGAGGTCGCAATACGGCGATCAAACCCTAGTCAACCTCGTGAATCAGAAGGGATATGAACAGCCTGTCAAGGAGGCTTATGAGAAATATCTTTCTGCCGTACGTTGCACTGAGTTTCGGAACTCTCACCTTGACGTTTTGATAGGTCGATCCCCCAGGCGTGCGCTATGAATACTTTGACTTCCATAATGAGTGTAAACAGATGCGTTGGGATCGCATCTCTCTGCTCGTCGACAAGACCAAAGACGACATTGATAGTCATGGGTGAGTATCTCACATCGAACTTCTAGGTATGCCCTTTTGACACTGCTGTGTTGAAGGTATTTCCATGTGAATAACTCGCACCCGGAACCAGTCAGGCTACAACAAGGCGTTGTGCGGACCAACTGCATGGACAATCTCGATCGCACCAATGTCGTCCAGGCATTTCTCGCCAAATGGAACCTGAACAAACAACTCCGGGAGTTGGGAATATTGCCCCACGGTGCTGGGATTGACGACTATGAGGCGTTTAGCAAGGATTTTAGAGAAAGCACGTCCCGATTCCCTATACATGATGTCCATCTAATTATTTTATAGTATGGGCTGATCACGCCGATGCCATTGCCAAAGCATATGGTGGTTCGGGGGCATTGAAATCCGACTTCACAAGAACAAACAAGAGGACACAAAAAGGAGTGATAGAAGATGGCTACAAGTCGGTTATGCGATACCTCAAAAATAACTACTTTGACGGTGCTCGACAGGTAAAGCCTCGATTTTTTTTCATCCCGGACAGTTTCAGATAGCTCCGTCCGCAGGATGCGTTCGATTTGATGACCGGAAATTGGGCACCAAGGAAAAACCCATCGAGTGCAATGTTTTTGGTCACAGATCCTCGGCCACTGATCACGCGTTCGGTATGTTGACCAGACATAAACATGTTCAATTTATTCATCTTGTTCTAGATGCCGGTCATAGCTTCATTCTCCTTGTTTATGATCTGTGCTGGACTGACACTGCCACGAACATCAGGTAAGCGTTCCAATTTACCGGCATGACCAGCACCTGAGTAAGCCTGTCAAGATTATTCCTTGTTCTACTTCTTCGTGTTGTGGTTTAGCTTGCTCTCACTTTCCCTGATTTTCATCGTTGCGCATGGCATCGATTATGTATCGTGGCCGCGCCTTATCCCACCAACCGACAGCATCTACTATTCTGGCCCTGGGTATCGTTCTGGACACCATGGCATGGGATTCAAGGCAGGGGCTGGAATCCTGGGTGGCTTCAGTGCAAAACTCGTAGATCGAGCAATCAAACCAATGGGACACCGGGTTCCAATTGAAGAGGTCGAAATGGGCGTGAAAAAGAGGGTAGATTGAGATGTTGTATATGCTACACTTCACCTCCGTTTCCTTTTGATGAGGATGGAAATGAATATTTTGATTTATATAAATTACGATTTAGAATACTTGTGGCCGCGGAGCTGGAAATTCAATTCCAAATCAAATTTTACTTTTCCACAGCTGGCTCAAGCGGCAACGCCCATTCTCACAAATCCTCACTCACACCCACCTTGAAAATGGCAAAAGGAACAAAACGCGCCTCCCCCGGTGCTGAGGAGGAAAAAAACCCGCTCCAAAATGTCGAGCTCAGCGATGAGGACGCTAAAAAATTGCAGAGCGCCCAGCGAGATATCGCACATGCTGAGCTTGTACTTGGTTTGTCGGTCCTACGCATCAAAAGTAATCAAGACTCACACTGCATATCTGCCTGGCAGAGCGTCAGGCCCAGAAGAAACTTGCCGGAGTATATGAAAAGCGGCGCCAGGTCATCAAATCTATCTCCAAGTTCTGGCCCGTCGCGTTGATGAACAACAGCCGGTTCGCATTCCACGTACAGCATGGAGCTGATCAGCTTGCACTGAGCTACCTGGAGGACCTTTGGGTTGCCCGGGACCCCGCTGAGCCCCGGTGCTACAGCATTGAATTCGTGAGCGCCCTAGTGTGATTTTTTGGCGTTATGTTTGACTGGGCGCTTGGCGTAGCACTTCAAAGAGAACCCGCACTTTTCTGACACAGTTTTGAAAAAGGAATTCAAGTACAACCCACCCCCTGCGTCTGCAGACGAGACGCCGGACGAAGATGGGATCACCGAATCGATGCTCGAATTCTCATGGGAACGCGATGTGACTGTTTCGGTTCGTGATTCAGACCTCGGCGTGTGGAGATGAGAGCTAACGTGGCACATGGCTCAGGCAACAAAAATTAACTGGAAGGACCCTGAAAAGGCCCTGACGAAGCTGTACCCTCGTGAGGCGGGAGAGGATGAAGATGACATCCCCGCCGAGATGGGTAGCTTCTTCAATTTTTTCGAGCATGAATCCGACCCGTCTGAGGTTTGTCTGACCAGCAAAATTTTATTTCGACTTGACCCTGATCAGATTTGACTTGCGACTTAGATTGGACTTGCCATCGGAAACGAGATTTTCCCAGAGGCGATTGACTACTTTTTAGGCAACGCAGGGGCCGATTTGGACTCGGAGGATGAAGAAGATGATGAAGATGATGATGATGATGCTGAAGAAATTGACCTCGAGAAGCCGAGGACTAAAAAACAAAAAGTATAGAGGCAGCCTGTATATATAAGTATACTTGTTGATAGCCACTATAACACCATATGTTATGAGGACCAGAATGATGATAATTGTTGAACGGCGAGCGCTGAGCGCTGAAGCATGCGTTTTCTATTTATAGAGTACCAACTGCCGCGCCAGCTGCCGACCGGCCGAGTTAAATATAGGATTGTTGGATGTGGATGGACCCAAAACTTCTGACAGTTCTTTGTTCCCAACCACCACCACGACCCCATGAAGTTTCTTACATCCGTCGCTCTTTCCGTCGCCAGTCTTCCCGTCCTTGTCGCGGGTCATAACCTTGGTGTCGCCGCACAACACCTCCGCCATGCACGCCAAGCCCCCTCAGGTACCCCCTCAGGTGCCCCCGTGAGTTCCCCACCAGCAACGGGCTCGTCAGGCGCCCCACCAGCCTCGGGAAGCCAGCCAGCAGTATCAGGAGTGTCAGGCTCAGTGTCGGGCTCAGGCTCGGTCGTGACAACCCCCATAGTCACATTTACCCTCCAAGCCACGAATCCCACCGCACTTCCCCTCTCACAGATTGTGTCTACGGCGTCCGCACAACCTACGATTCCCTTAGCGACCACTTACCCTGCTGGGGCCCAGCCAAGCCTTGCTGGTGCACCTCCCTTGCCTAATGGTCACCCCGTCATTTTTCCGTGTGAATTCATTTATATTGACATGACCAATCATCTTTCACAGTTATCACCCTTAATCCGGCTAATTACCCCGCCCTCGATAAGCCTCCCCCTACGGATTCACCTGAAGTCCAACAGTGGATAAAAGATGTGATGAATTCGGGCGTAGTGATTCCAGACATCGCACCGACAGTAGCAGGTTTGTGATGATCCAGATACCACATGAAAAATTTTAATCAACTTTCGATGCAGGTGGCTGCCCTGCTAATGCTGCTGCTGCTGCTGATCCGAGTCGTTGCTGGTGGACGTGCGGTGGCTGCACGCGCCCCGGTGATGTCGTACAATGTCCAGATAAAATGACCTGGGGGCTCACGTACGATGATGGCCCTGGTTTCTATACCCCGAATCTACTTTCATACCTGGACGAGAAGCAGCTCAAATCGACCTTCTTTACCATCGGCTCGCGCGCCATTTCGATGCCCGCGGTACTACAGGCCGAGTATATGGGTGGACATCAAATTGGTGTTCATACATGGAGTCACCCAGCGTTGACGACGCTAAAAAACGAAGATATTATAGCTGAGCTTGGATGGACGAAAAAAGTGATCAAAGAGATTTTGGGCGTTACTCCAAATATGATGCGGCCACCTTACGGGGATATTGAGTATGTCGCTCTCCCGCTTCCATCATATCCTTCCTAACTTAACAACTTATGAAAATAGCGACCGCGTTCGGGCCATCTGCATTGCCATGGGTTTGACGCCCGTTATGTGGACCCGTATCAGCCCCACAGCAACCTTTGACACAGATGGTGACTCGTGGCCTCTTTCACGTTGCAATCATCCCAACTCACTATGCGTCACAAATCAGACTTCAACATCCACGGAGGTCTAACTACTGTTCAACAGGTCCTTCAAAACTGGGAGAATATCCTCGGAAATGTCACTACCATCAACAGTGGGTTTATTGTCCTCGAACATGATCTCTTCCAGCAAACAGTGGAAGTGGCAACTGGATACATTCTTCCCGACGCCCTGGCCCACAATCCATCATTCAAGATCCAGCCCGTTATCAATTGCTTGAACAAGCCCAACGAGGATGCTTACATCGAGACTAACGACAACAAGACCAACCCTCCTCCAATTTCTGGTGCGCCCAACGTGTGTAATGATCACAAATGCGAGTTAATCTCGTCTTCAGCTCCGGGTGTTACTCTTACTTCGGTCGTTGGCTCACAAGCTACTGCTGATGGTAGTACATCTGATGCCATGTCATCACAAGCCCGTTCCGGACTAAGCATTATCTTTGTCGCGACTATTGCCATGCTCTTGCTGTAGTTCTGCGTAGGATCATCATTTTCAATTTCCTCAGACATATACTCTAATATTCTTGGTCTATCGTATTGTAGTTGACATTCCCTTTCCTCACACTCGTTTCTTACTCACTTGTTCCGGCCTGGTGGACCCTATTCCTACCTCCAACATGCTTACACCCCACACACCGGCCGCGCGGAATCTTTCAACCACTGTTCACCTAGGAATCCCGCGGTTGTGTTTCCGACCACTGGCATATCATCATGATACTTGTTTTGTCTTCTATTAAACATACCAGGCGATAGCATTGCACCACCTAGATTGCAGATTGTATAAAGCCAACATTTTCCCTTGTGCAGATGGATTGTAACCTCTCAGAGTACGAAGCATGGATCAAATCCCCACGTTTGTCTGGGCCTGATGGGACAATGTGTCTGATTTTATGATGGAGCAGACAGCCTGAGGGGACATTTGGTGGGTTCCACATTTATTCCTCACGGCAAACGTAAACTTCCGATGCTTGTTCCCGGAGAGTAATTGGGGATAGTGTGAGGGAATTATGCATGGCCTCGTTCGGTAGCGAACGTGCGTTCTGCTGCGAAAGGCAATATGAATATCCCGCACATGGTGGTGGTAGTTACCTTAACAGTTCGGGCATTTTACGCTGCTTGCTTCCAACAATTCCTCTCCGGAAGCACCTGAGATTAATTAGGCTTAATAATACATACTACACCATGGCTTACTACAGTGATCTGGAACTCATTCGAAAGGGACATAAGGCAAGGTGAGACTAAAGTTATTGACCTTCCCATTGAGTCCATTTGTATCCCTCGAAAGTTGAAACACGACGGTCAGTGACTTTTGGGGTCCTTGTGTAGGAATGTCGGAATGAAACTGATTATGAAGAAATGTACACGCTAAAAACATACATGTCTATAAAAAAAAAGGGGGGCAGGTCATAAGCAGTGAGATAGCTACAAAGACGATATGATCAGTTTGGCCAACAGTCAGAGAGTGATCCTATAAAGGTACAAGTTTAGAGGCAGCCAGAAGGTAGGGTAAGAAACCGCCAGAAACCAAATTGGAAGAGACATCTATATGTCATGCAAGCAATGCCCAAGGCCCCATAAACCGGAATTGTAAGAGATAAGTGAAACGGGGGGTTGATGTTGATCCAAGGAAGCCTAGTCAACGAAGTCCACATTGAGATCCCGCAGGGCAAACTGCTTGTGTCGCACATGTGTTGATGGAGGGAGGTGTCCCTTTACCATTCACCGATGACATCGTCGTTGTCTTTGGGTTCCAACCAAGAATGATTGGTCATCTCCCGTGAATGTGAGCGTTTCTTCATGTCGACTGCCAACATTGGCTCGATGAATTCGCACAACCTGGAGGCATCTTCTTCGAGATAGAGATACTTCTCTGTCATAACACGCTTCAAGGGCCATGGTTTAAGGGTTCGAATGTATCTTAGAGCGCCTAGATAAGACAATTATGTTATCCACCCGTTGAAGAAAATATCTAAAAATAACGCACCTGTGTGATCGAACATCTCTCGGCTGTATTTCCCTCCCATCTTGACGTCCATTGGAAAATCACCAAGTAGTTCAATAATCTGCGCCATATGATCATCGTCCTTTGTGAATAATTCACCCTGGCCTTGAGGATCGAATAAATACTCTGCAGTTAGAAGCTCAAAGATCTAAAGGGGATCAGCACAGATAGTGGTGAATGTCTTGGGGACGAACCACACAAGCAACACTCCATATATCGACTCGAGCATCCCAATCTCGCTTCCCAAGGATTGCTTCTGGGGCACGGTATTGACGAGTTTGAATATCTTCAGTGTAATGTTTGTTGGATGGAGTGGCATTACCCAAGTCAGCAATTTTTATGCTGATGGGCGGAGCATGGGGTGGGGTTGGAAGGTGCACTGTGGGATTAATTGCAGCCTGGTAGGTGGCCGGCATATGGAACGGTGTAGAGGGAGATGTATTAGGGGTGGGAGGTGGTGCGGCAGGGGTATGCAAACTGGGCACGGTTGTTTGTGAGATGGTGGGCTTCAAGGAAAGTAGTGAGTCATCAGGGTTTGAAGTCGTAGCCGTGATCTCTTGGAGCGGCAAATGATTGTGATTGTGTGATTTGTGAGAATAGGGTTCGCGGGGGGTTCGCGGGTAGCTTTGCATCTGGGCAGATAGCTGAGAGATTTGTTGAGGGGGTGAAGAGCGCGGTGTGTGTCGCTTGACTGGTAAATTAGTCATGTCAATTCGATTCGGAGCGGTCTGGGTGAGGAGAGAAGGGGTGGGGTTCGTAGAATTTGGAATGGGGTCGGGAAGGCAACTGGTGGTATCGATTTCATGAGACATAGCATCAGCGAGAAGATTAGACGTATTGGTGATGATTTTATTATTTGACATTGGGTGTGGGGTGGAGTCAGGAGATGGCTTAGCGGCCGTCGCTGTTGCAGAAGAGCTCTCCGAGGTCGTATTTGAACCCGCGAAGGTTGTGCTAGTAGTAAGGGTGGGCCCAGCGAGCCGAAAGTAGTCACCACCTTCCTCTTCACCAAAGGAATTTACAAGTGCAGAAATGACGACAGCGGGGGCAGGGGCAGCTGCTCCAGGATCCTTCCAAGAATCTGATGCAGGCACTCCTGAGTGGGATCTTGTTTGGTTGTGGTCCATTGTGTGTGAAATTTTTAATTTGCTAGAAATTAGACCAGACGACCTAAGAGATGTGGAAAGAGATGTGGAAAGTTTATCCTTCCATGAGGTTGCAACGTGAGAGCAATCTCGCCATGAGGTGGATAGCGAGTGCTCGAAATCGTCTCTAGTGCTTACTTTCCCCTGAACATTGAGCTTATCATCCATTGTATGGCTGGCGGTAGTGGTTGGAGAAGAGTTATTCGCTTTCATCCGGTCGCATAGGGTTGACATCCCCAATTTTCCTGTGACTGTGTTTCCGATGGAATATGACAGGGAGGTTGGTGGAGTACTGGCAGCACTACTAGAGCTAGCCGTGGTAGATGATATGGATGATGACGACGACGAAGTCGATGAGGATGTGGTGTTGCATAATGGTTGGGAGGGGGGGGAAAGGGTGTTGGAAACCAGCTGAGGTTTCCGAGATGGCATACCTTCTGGGTAGGGTGCAGACGATGATAACCTGCTTGACACCTTCGGCGCATTAGGGTTAGGGCTGCTAGCAGTTTTGCCCGCAACCGCGTCGACTACGGCTGATCTCGAAAGATGCATTTGCGTGATGTAACTCCCGTTCACGCTATTGCTGCCGCTTCCACTACCAGCATGCCGGCTACTTATACTCATGCTACCACTACCAGCGTTCCCAGTGCGGCCGGTGGTCCTGCCAGGACTGGCCAGAGGCTGTGAATCAAATATTTGAACTTGACGCCTTGCGCGATGTTGATTCTGGGGAATAGAAACCCCCGCACGGGATTTAGCGGGAAGGGGAACGCCAACTCGACGGGAGGTCGGCGATGGGGATTGAGACAGCTCGTTATAGATGTGAGCTTCGATGTCTGGAATGGATATTACTAAAAGGAGATATGTCAGCATTCATCGCAAGCAAGATAACGAATGATAAGGATATAATAAGAACCACGATTGAGGAGTCATACGAGCCCGGACACGAATCAGGGAACACAGGACAGAAAATGAGGAGAGGAGTACCCACATATGTTTTCCGGTTTAATATCGGTGTGCACGAGGTCACACTCGTCGTGAAGATATTCTAACCCCAGTAGCAGCTGTTTAGCAATGATCTTGACAAGAGGTCGGGGCACACCCTTCTTCTTGTGTCGTTCGATGAGCGCTAGCAAGTTCTCACCCAGTGGCTCAAACACGATGCAAACGTGTGAGGCCTCGGGGCCTTGGTGAGAGAACGAGTCGAGAAAGGATACGATATGTGCTCTGCCAGGATGTGTTGGGGAAAAGGATGAGACTCGCGAAAGCAATGTGATCTCATCACGAGCCGTCTCAGCGTAGCGACCAGCAGATTTTACGACCTTGAGTGCCGAATGTCGATTGCTACTGAATAACGTTGACATACTTGAGGATTTTATGATGAATAATTATGGTTGTGACTCACTCGGCGTCTTTGACGAGCCATACTGTGGAAAAATGACCCCATCTAGATGGCGGTATGATGATATGCGCTGAACCAGACATAATAAAAGACATACCCAAGCTTCCTCACAATGCGATAACGCCCATGCTTGAAAGTGTCATTCACTTTGATCGGAAGATAGCCTCCCATGTTATAATCGGCTGGACTCTCCTCGTCTTTGCAAGAAGCTTCCTCGACCGGAAGGATCTTTGGCCCGGCAGGAGTAACAACATACTGGTATTTTGCAACAGGTTGTTTCGGAGCCATCTAACAGATGGTCACCATGTAGAACTAGCCCGGACAAAGGTCTGTCAGTGGAACCGAGGTCGAGGTAAGAGTTCAGGTGAAGGTGATGTACTGCTTGAATGGGCAGTGTGTGATTGGTTGTGATGACTGTCACACCTGTCACTCGATTATTTTTTTTTGCGTTTGGCTCTGTACACTCTGGCATGATAATAAACTCCATCAGCAAAATGGCCCAACTCTTGCAAACTAGACACAACATGTTACAATTGTTCTGCAATC
>QGOG01012723.1:0-16660 GCA_003313185.1 Collybia sp. MG36
GGCCGGGACGCGAGTGTCGCACATCACATGTGCTGTGACTCGTTGCGACTCAGCGCTAATGTACGCGTGAGCCCAACTTGAAAGCTTCTTTAGAGTGACATATTGTCTCGCTATTCATACGTATTCCGGAGTTTGTACATCCCCATACTGAGCGCTCTTCCGATGTAATACAGCGGTCTACCATGAGTATACGAGGTCCCGTCAGGTTGCTACTAGTAACCACCCGCTTCGCGAGCCTAGCGCGAACCGGTGATATCATGAGGTGCGATTATTCTTGTCCCAATTCCGGGGTTGTGCGAATCACCGTACTAATGAATGGATTTAGAAACTGGACTCCGTCGGCCCATGGACCGGCATGCCATGCTGGAACATGGTTCTTTGTGACTCTGGTCGACATCAAGCAGCGTCCTCTATATCAACTGAATGGGTTGTTAGTGAGTCACTGTCGCGCATTTCCACCCGATCGGTCCTACCTATATTTCCATGATAATTCTCGCGATTTGGTGGGGGTATAAAACGCCACGCAAACCGATCGACTTTCACTCAAAACATGTCTCTGAAATCATCCTTGGGGTGTCTTGCGATCTCTCTTGTCCTTGCGGGGGTGAATGCCACTGATATCGACACTGCTCGTGAAGTCCGGTTGTCCGAAATCACAGGGGGAACCACTGGAGCCACATCAATATCGGCTTGGTGTGTTTTGATCAGCATAACCAATTACTAGAAACCTAAGGTCATTGGTAGGCTATCGTCCCTGGCAGATGGCAAATGGCCAGATAGCGAAATCAATTATGCCACGGGATGCAACGCTCAACAAGCTAGCTGGCCTGCCCAGGAACACTGGAGCCGTATAAGTGAGTCTTTTCGCATCGCACAGAATCGTATTTGATTATCGCCCGCAGATACCTTCGCTGCAGCCTGGCATGGGGGTCTCCGAAATGCAGCTCAGTTCGCCGGAAGCACTTCCCTGCGAGCCTCGATTTCCTCAGCCATGGATTTCTGGTTCCAGAACGACTTCAAGACCCCTGCGTGTTTGGATTCTGGAGGTACCACCAGCTGCCCTTGTTCTACTCCAGGTTTTTGGAACCAGAACTGGGATTCAAATGTATATTATTTCCATTTTCAACTCTCACTGCCACTCAGAGTCGTATAGGTCATTCTTATACCAACCTGGGTAGGGCAAGCCTGTCTCCTCCTAGGAGACAGCCTGACGCCAAGCGAACTATCCAGTTGTCAGATTATGACTGGACGAGCATACGCGACATTTCTTACGGGGATCAACGGTGTCAGCGCTATAACCGGAGCTAACACGCTTGATATAGCTTCCATTGGGATTGACCAGGGCCTTCTTACTTCTAATATCTCACTGCTGGCAGATGCATATGGCCGTGTTCACACCGAGTTAGCTTTCAAGGAAGGCCTCAAAGCAGATGGAATTCTCAATGATGGGTCATTTGGTAAGTTGCCTCCGCCGCCCTGATTTCTGAATATGTATTTACAAGCCCATCCCATCACTAGGGCAGCATGCTGGTATCCTGTATAATGGAAATTATGGTGCGACACGTCTCCGCACTCAATGGATTGAGGACTAAATCTCATTTAGGAAAGGACTAGTGGGTCCTACTACGCATTTATACTCAGATACCAACCCTATTTCGATAGCGCCAATGATGTTTTGAACCTCGAGATTGCGGCCGCCAACACCCAGTTTCAAGCTAATAATGCATCAAAAACGGCATTCTCGAGCCTTATTAGCGCAAACCAATGGATGATTTTCCGCAATACCCTGACCGGTGTGCTCCATTGGGATTTTGTGAGTGGACATTCCAGGAGTGATGTGTGTATTCATGAATATCTCAGTCTGTCCTTGGTCGCATCATCAGTCTCCCCGTGGCTGACAACCAGTAAGGGTATAGCTGAACTTGTCTCCCTGTGGTGACTATGATTATAGAGCGACTGCCAATCTTAAGATGAATCTTACTCAACTTCAAGTTCTCGGGGATCAGTGGGGCTCTGCAGATATATCTCAAGCATTCCAGGCACTATCCTCGAATTCTACGGATGCAAATGTTGGTGCATTGCGGGGAAATCGTATGTTTTATGCCAACGATTATATGGTCAGCTCGGTCGCAAATGTCACTCGGCGCTAACTGACGCCTCTCGCAGGTTCAACGCGGCGATGGCTATGTAACCACCTTGAAGATGTACTCGAAGCGTACCCAAAACACGGAATGCACCAACTCGCAAAATACATTTGGTTTTCACCTTTCCGACGGAACCCTTTACAATTATCTTCAAGGGGACGAGTATGAGGATATCTTTGCCGCATGGGATTGGAATCTCATCCCTGGTATCACTGTGGACTACAATGGCACACCTCTCACCTGCGATGCTGCCCGCAAAACCGGGACCCAATCTTTTGTGGGCGGCGCGTCGGATGGTAAAGTGGGCGTCGCTGTCATGCGGTATGAAACCCCAACAACAAAGACGCTTAACTGGCGAAAAACCTGGTTTTTCCTTGAGGATGACGTCCAATTTGTGATGGTTGCACGAATCACTTCGGCACTCCCGGTCCCTGTGTTCTCCATTCTCGACCAAAGAAAACGGAACGGGGATGTATTCGTCAATGGCATTACAAGCGCGAGTGGCAATTACACATCCGCGGCTTCTTTATGGCATGGGGGAGTTGGATATACGTTCAATACTTCCAATCCTGTGTCTTTGTCAGTGCAAACGGGTAGCCGCACCGGGTCATGGCAAACCATTGGCACATCAATGCAACCACCCCAAGTTGTGGACGTTTTCGCGGCGTGGTTGAACCATATCGACACAACGGCTCCAATATCATATGCCATTTATCCTGCCACCACACTCTCTTCGTTTCAACAGAAATCTCAGGCCTCCCAGCTCCGCACCATCCGAAATGATGGCAGTATCTCTGCCCTATTGGATGCTACCCATAATACTGCCATGCTTGTCTTTTGGGTCGATGCCGGAGGCTCGGTGGTTGTACCCTCGAGCACGGGTACTTTTGCACCAATTACGGTAAAATCAAGTGCCAACGCGAACGTTATTTTCCACATGGATACTTGGTCTGTCACGTTGTCAGAACCTACCCAGACACTCACAGTCATCTCACTCAATTTCACCCTGGGCGCTGGGGCAGCCCCGCCTGGCTGGGGATCTACAAAGGTCAAGTCTATCAGCGTAAATCTCCCGAGTGGTGGGATAGCAGGCAGTAGTGTTACACAGTTGTTGCCCAATTAGATTTCGCACAGACCAGGAAGCCTTTTTATACATAGTGTTCAGCTGATCAATTCAAACTTGTGCCCCCTCATGTCCCAAACCACTCCCTTTTCGTGAAACCCTCAACATCTGAGTCATATGGTGTATCCATGTGGTTGCAGATTCAGACGACACGGACGCGGCGCCGCTGTCTGAAATTAGTTTCGCCCCTGATCCGATTCTTGAGGTAACCACTATATCAAGCCAGGATATTCTGGAGGAGCTTCCCTCTCGGACGAACAGCGGCTGAGGAAGCCAGACCGAAATATGCTCAGGCTGCCACTGCCAGCTGTGGAAACTTGGAACCAACACCCGATTAGCCTCCGAAACTTGTCATGTTTGTTTTTAAAAAATGGCTCCAAGCGCACACATAACTTGGGTCATGGTTGTCTATTCTACTCGCAACGGGATTTGCCTCACCCCAATCTCAATCCTAAACTTCCTACTTCCTACCTGCACACACTATTATGATGAGGGGCTGCTTGCGTCTCTTACCTATTCTCTACATCTACACTCATTTCCTTCATCTCACTCTCGCGGACAACCACTTCAATCCCCATCATTTCCGGCGCCAGTCTGACCATTCCCATGCAATTTCTGCTCAATCATCTCACTCTAGCGCCGCTGGCTCCAGCTCGCTGGGTTCCTCCAAGGCTTCTGCTTCTGCCTTACCTTCAACATCCCGCCCATCCTCCTCTGCCGTGTCGATTGCGTCTTCCAGTGCTGTAGCAGCTCTTACAAGCACATCATCAGCTGCCAATCCCGGCCAAACCATTGACCCTCGCACCCTCCAGGACATACAGACAATCACCACGCGTCGTCTGAGTTCCATCGTCGGCGCATTGAGTGATTCGGTGAACAACATCCCCGCGTGGTATGTCTTGGCAAGAGTCTTCTTTTAAACCCTTCTAACAAGGAATGCGTAGGCTTTCTACCCTTGGGCCAGACGGTAAATGGCCAGATAGTGAAGTTGACTACACAACCGGATGCGACGCGCGTCGTGCCAACTGGCCCGCACAAACACATTGGCAACGCATTCGTGAGTCATGGATATACCCAATATATGCCCTCTGACTTTCATCAGTTTTCATGTCGGGCGCATGGCATGGGGGTGTGCCCGGCGCGGACATGTTCGTAAAGAACCCAGCGCTGAGGGCCGCCATTTCGACTGCGATGGATTATTGGTTCGGGCGAGACTTCACAAATCTGGCATGCCTCGATTCTGGTGGAACGACGCGGTGCCCCTGTACCAATCCAGATAATTCGCTTTGGTAAAATCAAAACTCTTGCGCATACCCAATCTAATTGTAGATGCAGGAATACCAACTGGTTTTCTAATGTTTGTGAATGTATGACACAGTCATGGCTACGGAACTCAGTATTTTGCAGATAATCCTGATACCCGAACTTGTTTCGCAAACATGCCTCCTCTTGAATGATACTCTCGCCCCTGCGCAACTTAGCAATTGCACTCGTATGACTGGCCGTGCTTATGGAACCTTCGACAATAACATCAATGGCGTCGGGTTTTTAACTGGCGCTAATACTCTGGATGTCGCCAAAATTGGTATCGATCAAGGTCTTCTCAATTTCAATGTGTCTTTGATCACTGACGCATATGGTCGTGTTCACAATGAACTGACCATTAAAGACACACTGAGGGCGGATGGGATTCGTCCGGACGGATCATTTGGTAAATTGACAACGAGGAATTGAAATTCAAGGGAAGACTGCTAACTCATCGAAATTAGGGCAACATGGGGGGATCCTGTATAATGGAAACTATGGTGAATTTTCATCATGATAATATTCGCATGGGACTAATATTGATCTTAGGGAAGGATTAGTATGTGAATTGCATGTCGCCGTCTCGTCTGATTTGACAATGATCTCAAGCACGAATGATATCCTTGACCTCGAAATTGAAGCTGGAGGCACGCAATTTGCGGCTAATTCGACCTCTCAAGTTGCATTTGCAACCCTCTTCGACGGGGACAAATGGATGATTTTTCGGAACTCGCTTACTGGAGTACTTCACTGGGATTTTGTAAGTGATAATCAGCCGGGAATGTGATTCCCCTAACGCCGCTGTGAATATTATAGTCCGCATTGGGAAGGTTCATCAGTTTTCCTGTCATTGATAACCAGTAAGTGCCCATGCCCCAAGTAAGTGCTTGGAGCCCAACACCCCGCCAGGGCCACAGGTAGCATCAAGATAAATTTAACCGATGTCCAAGTCCTTGGACAAGAATGGGGGTCTAGCTCATTGACTAGTTTTGCTGAGAGCCTGAGCAAAAATACTTCAAATGCCAACGCGGGTCATCTGGTCGGAAATCGCATGTTTTACGACAACGATTACATGGTTAGTTCTTCCTCGCATTTTGAACCTGGACTCACCCTTCCCCCTAATAGGTGCACCGTGGAAGCAACTACGTATCCACAGTCAAAATGTACTCATCTAGAACACAGAACACAGAATGCACTAACCTTCAGAACGTAAGTGCCGTTTGTTATTTGGAAGGTATAATTCAGGCTTAAGAGTGGATTAGCCATTTGGCTTCCATCTCTCCGATGGGGCGCACTACACCTACATCCAAGGTGACGAATACGAAGACATATCCGCTGCCTGGGACTGGAATCTTATCCCTGGCATCACTGTCGATTATACAGCAACACCTTTAACTTGTGGTACAACACAGAAAGCCGGTATTGAGACATTTGTTGGAGGTGCATCAGATGGGCGCACTGGGCTAGCGGTCATGCGATACACCAATCCCCTGACAAGGTCTCTGCACTGGCAAAAAACCTGGTTCTTCCTCGATGATGATGTGCAGCATATTATGGTTGCGGGCATTTCTTCCTCCACCAGCGCTCCAGTATATTCTATCCTAGACCAGAGGCACCATTCCGGCAGGATCCTCATAGATAATCTGGAACAGCAGTCGATGAATCGTTCATCCAACTTCCAATCACTATGGCACGGGAAAGTTGGTTACACCTTCACGAGCCCCAACAACACAGCGACGCTATCTGTCCAGTCGGGAGAGAAGGTTGGCAATTGGACGGCCATTGGCACGTCCACACAACCATCCCCAACAGTAGATCTATTCGCCGCCTGGATACAGCACAACACTGTGGAAGCTCCTTTTGCATATTCAATGTTCCCCGGCACAACCGCCAACGAGTTCACTGCGAAGACCGGCGCACTACGTCTACAAACGGTACAGAACGACGCCCATATCTCTGCCATTTTCGATGATGGTCACAACACCGCCATGGCAGTCTTCTGGGATGCAACAGGAGGAGCAGTCAGCTTCAAGCCCGCCGCGGATATCGCAAACGTGACGATCTCAGTTGATGGAAATGTAGCTGTCATCTATAAACTTGACACGGGAGAAGTCACTGTCTCGGACCCATCTCAGAGCCTTGCTGCTGCTGCAGTCACCCTTATGCTTGGTGCTGGGAACAAGCCGGCTCAATGGGGAAATGGTCGAACGAAGAGTCTGATTTTTGCCTTGCCCGAAGGTGGATCTGCAGGAAGTAGTCTTACACAAGTAATCCAGTAAAGGACTGTCCTATCATTATTGATTTTGATCCTTTATTTATGCCGCTGGATGATACCCATAAGCAACGAAATGGCATAGACGCTATGAAAGCACAGAAATATACAGGAACAATCAGAATACGGGCTGCTCCGCGTAGGCTTCTGGCTGCTGGTACGCGGGCTCCTGGGCGGCATACTCCTCCGGGGGTGCGGCAACAGGAACCGCGACAGGTTCCCGCTGCTCGGATGTGGGCTCCAATACGACTTTGTCGACGGGAGGATCGACGATCTGGACGGAATCAGGGAGGGGCTTGCGGGGGCCGGTCTGACCCTCTGGATCCCAGCCCTTCATGCTGATCACAATTAGCCCGGAGCACAGAGGGGGGGGGTTGGGGATTGCTCACATTTTGACTTTGATGCCGAGGACACCCTGCCTGAGGAGGACGTGGCGCACAGCGTAGTCGACAAAGTCGCGCGCGGGCTGGCCAGAGTGGATCATGAACCCGTCAGTGAATTTCATCGACTTTGCACGGGCGGCGCGGAGCTTCCCAGAGACGACAACCTCGCAGCCTTTTGCGCCAGATTCCATGACGAAGCGGAGCACGCCGTAACACGCCCTAGATAAGCGATCAGCATCAGAGGTTCACGATGGAGTTCCATAAACGAGGGGCGTACCGGCGGACGGCGAGCCCACCGAGGAGCTTGTAGCGCAGACTCTCACACTGCGCAATAGCGGAGAGCCCGCGATACTGCACCTTTTCAGCGTAGAGCTCGAGCGAGTTTTCGGGGAACTTGAAGCGTTTCTGCACGAGCGAGGTGAGCTCACGGATGCGGCGGCCCTTCTCCCCGAGGACCTCCTGGGTGTGAGTAGCGCGGATGATAATCTATGTAATAACAGATAAACGTGGGCTGGCGGGCGAGCGGTTGGGGATGCACCTCAGTACGGGCATGGGTGACACGGACGTCGCAGCCAGAGTAGCCCTCCTCTGCGAGCTCGCGGGTAAAGAATTCATTGAGCTCAGCGCGGAATACACCATCTGCGACGAACTTGCGCTTTTTGCTGATTTGTGCGGCCATGGCTTGGAGTGTTTTTGCCTGAGCTTTCGAGCGGTACCAGATATCTCTGCCAACCCCCCAAATCGGGTGGCTTGGGAAATGGATAGTACCACTCGGCAATTTCCGATGTCACGTGGCATTGAATCTCCCATAAAGGCTGCGTTTTCACGTTTAAATGGCGTTGTCGCTGCCTTTGAGCTGCAACGACAAACTACAAGGTTAGTTTTTCTTTCTCAATACCTATTCGCACCTTTTCAATGACGAGTGTTGTACTATTCAACCATTGGCACCTCTTAGTCGACTTGATACACGGTCCACGGGCCTACGCTCGCGTGTATCACTGACATGAATGACTTGCTGAGATTAATTCTATTTTGTGTCATCCGTGCCCTCAACTCGATGCTTATTGTTTTGCAGTTTGTTATAGCCATCCGTGTTGTTGTAGGGTTATGGTAGCAAGGGAAAGACACTGAATGCTAATGACGGGCCTCGTTTACAAATACACCCGCTGCACCCATTCCACTCCCGATGCACATGCTTGTACATAGGATCTTTTCATTCCGGCGCTTCAACTCTGCAAGACCGGTCACAACCTGCCGGACACCAGCTGGAAGGATGTTAGATGGTGGAATGAGTTGTGGGTGGAGGTAGCTTACTCATTCCAAGGGGATGTGAAATAGCGATCGATCCGCCACTGAAGTATCCTCAGTCGTTAATACACAGCAGAGCGGGTGGATACGCACTTGGGATTGATTTTCTCAATTGGAATCTGCAATTGCTCCACACAATAAGCGAATTGAGACGCAAAGGCCTCGTTGATCTTGTATGGCGATGAATTTGAGTGGGGCAAAGGAAGACAGAAACGCACCTCGTAAACATCGACCTCTTCCTTCTTCAGCCCCAACTGGCTTAAGAGCTTGGGAATCGCAAATATAGGGGAGATGCCCATATATCTCGGCTGAACGCCTATCCCAAAGCTCAGCATGCACAATGGTGCAAAAAACATGGACTGACCGACAACAGCACTCCCCACCCACTTGCCAATAATATCCATCCCCTCGTGTTGCGCGCGCTCTCGAGTAGTGAGGATGCACAGCGCCGCCCCGTCGCCGACACCACTCGCGTTGCCGGCTGTGGTTGACGATTCGCCCCAGTTCGGGAACACGGGCTTGAGCGCCGCAAGGGACTCCATCGTCACGCCTGGACGCACAGTATCATCCACAGAAATGACGGAGCCCTTGACTTCGATGGGGATAATCTCGTCGGCAAAGATCCCGTCTCGGACCGCCTAGGCGCGTCAGCTGGCGCTCCTGGTTAGGAGATGCGGGAGGTGCTCACCCGACCGGCTCTAGTGTGGGAGACAAAGGCGTATTCGTCCTGCAATTGGCGCGGAATTTTATATGTCTCTGCGACCATTTCTGAGGTCCACCCCATCGGCTGAGGCTGTGTTAGATGCAGGTTGTGGATTAGCATCGGGGGTGTGTACCTGTATACAGTCATGCGCCTGTGAATGGCGATCGACAGCATCGCATATTTCAGGCGTGGGTCGTGGGCTATCATGGAATTAGCGGGCAATAATATAATGAGATGTACTAACTTTAAACTCATACTGTCTACTCCAACGGCCAGCCCGAGGGAGGTCTCCCCGGACTGGATTGCATGTGCAATGTTACGGATAGCCATCAGGCCGGAGGAGCACAAGCGGTTAACAGTGGATATGGGAACATCGTAAG
This sequence comes from Collybia sp. MG36, assembly GCA_003313185.1. Classification (NCBI taxonomy): domain Eukaryota; kingdom Fungi; phylum Basidiomycota; class Agaricomycetes; order Agaricales; family Clitocybaceae; genus Collybia; species Collybia sp. MG36. The sequence continues at coordinate 9,619 of QGOG01012723.1, forward strand.
GGATGCCTGCAGCGATAGCCGCTGCGCGCGACACGTAAAGCGGCGAGGGGGGGTGGCAAGTCCCTGATACAGGAAGCGATTAGTGGAGCTGGCATGACTACGTGTGGGCGAACGTACCTACACAGATGTCGTCAATCTTGGCTGGGTCGAGTCCGGTCTTCCCCAGCGTAGCCTACCGTGCACGTATATCAACTAGCAAGGGATGGTTTCAATGGGTGAGTACCTTGAAGAGCGCATGCAGCATTTCGTCTACGGGTGTATCTTTGAGCTGCCCCTTCTTTGCCCGACCGATGGGGGTGCGTTTCGCAAAAGTAATCACGACGTCCTCTGGGTTCTTCCGCAGGATTTCTGTGAGCCCATGGGGCCGCGTCTGGGTGCTTGCTGTGCGGGACATGGGTCGTAGGAGGGGCACACAGTGCGGGGAGAGTCGTAACATGTTGGTGTGTTGGGTATTTGAAATGAAGGTGGATGAATGTGCGAATCTGCAGTGTATATTCACACCGAGGATAATGATGAAGCCGGTCACGTGGGGATACCACTAGAGGTCTATTGCCATTGGGACTTGAACGCTACACAAGTACTATGTGTATGTAGTCCAAGCAAGAGGGTCAAGCCTGCATCATGTCATATCTGGAATACCTCCACCCCCGTCCTGTTTGCTCTTTCCCTTCCACATCCTACTCAGAAACGTGTAGCAATTTTGACACAGATTGTGTGCTAGTTTTGGGTTTCCGCACGCGGGGCAGTTGACAATATCTGGTCGCGGTGTTAGCATCACATAGATTGAGAACGGCCAAACGCACTGTGTTTATCCTTGAGCCCCTTGTTAGCACTACGCATGGCTTTGCGCGAATGAGATGTTTTTGATTTGGGCACGGCAAGAAGGAAAGGTGGGAAAAGCTCGAGAATCGACTTCAATGAGGGTATGGATAGGTTGAACGAGGGCGTGGAGGACAAGAACCCAAGGTTCACAGCGAGCAGTGACCGCGCCAATGGAATCCTGAATGCGAGCGGAAAAACATTTCTAGTCTGCCGGAAGGCCAAAGCTGCCATGGAGGATTAAAACTGGAAAAAGACAAAATTTTAGACTCCGCCGAGCAGAGCCAAAAGTTATCTCCAAACGAAACTACAAAAGTTCACAACACCATGTTTCGCCTTACCCGCCCGCTACACCAGGCCCTAAAGCGCACCACTGGTCTCACAGGTCTCGCAGTACACCCCAACCCCCTCCCAGAACTCACAAAAACACTCGAGTCTACGCTCTCCACGCTCTCGTCCATCCCGCAAAGTTCCGTGTACCGCCAAGGCGTAGAGGCGCTTACCCAACGCAAACTCAATATCGTGCAGGCCGCCAATGGGGATGTCGCAGCGGTGGAAAAGCAGCTGGATGAAGGCCAGATTGAGGAGGCGCTGGATATTGCATCGGATGAGCTAAAGCTTGCAGCGCAGATGGTCGAGTGGAAGGCGTGAGTGTGGCTAATCAATTGATTTGCGTGTCTCATTTATGTTTTTTGAATAGATGGGAACCGCTGGAGGAAAAGCCAGAGCCTGGACAATGGGAGTATATTGGGCAGACACCATCCTCATAATGCTATTTATGTACATGGCGGAAAAAAAAAAAAGAAAAAAAAAACATAAGTTGGACGATCAAAAATGTTCGCTGGAAGCAGGATTTGAACCTACGCGGTGAAACACCAAGTGATGATGAGAAATTCAAATCACTCGCCTTAACGACTCGGCCATTCCAGCTTGCGTTCTCTTTCATCCCCTCCCAGTTCTCATCACTTCACCCTACACTTGCGGCCACTTTCAAATTCGTAGCCACTTCCTTCTCAACTTTAGCCCGAACGATGGATTCACTCATCCCCTTCACAACCTCGGGCTCCCTGGTGGATTGCGTGGACAGTACGTCTGCCCAAAGTCAACTGCAGCGCCCATCCTGAGCGCACCTGCCCTGCCCAGGGAAGATGCTTGTCATCTTGCGCGATGGCAGAAAACTTCATGGCGTCCTCCGCTCATACGATCAATTTGGTGCGCCGCACAGTGCACATAATCTCAACTGCACCTCCGCTGACACCCGGACAGCTAACCTCGTCCTAGAGGACACCGTCGAACGAATATACCACGGTAATGCCTTTGCCGAGAACTGGCACGGCCTCTTCCTCATCCGCGGCGAGAACGTCGTCCTCCTCGGTGAAATCGTCCGTGTCCTTCCTTCCACTCCACATGCATGCACTGACACCGCCCAGGATCTTGACCAGGAAGATGATATTCCGCTCCAGCAGGTCGACTACCATGCCCTCGAGCCGTACCACAAAAACGATACTGACGTCAAGAAGCAGCGCGAGGACGCAAAGTCTCAGATTCTATTCGAGCAAAAAGGGTTCTGCAAGGAAGGTGGCGAGGGCGATGGCTACTAGACGTTATCCCTTACATATACCGTTTTGGTCATTTGTACATTCTCTATTATTCGATGATTCAACGTGGCGGAGACAGTAGCTACAAAGCAGAACGTGGTGGAGATACAAAATGCAACAGCAAGACCCTCAAAACGGTGTGGTGGTAACGAAATAAGGAAGTGCGTCCCCAACTGAATATCGTTCGCAGGGGAGAACAACCAGAGATAATAAGATCAGAGCTGGGAGCCAAAAAAGCGGACATAGAAATACACAATCTATCACTGACCAGCCGCTTTGCGTTTCTTGCCCTTCTTGATCGCGTCGCCATTCGTCCGGCTCTTCGTATGCCCATTAGCAGGCTTCACATTGGGCGCGGCGCTCAGCGGCATCTTGGATGGCGTAGTGGTGTTATCATTGCAGGCGCGGCTCTGTGGATCGGCGAGGTCTTCTATCCGTTTTCGAATCTCCCGCTCCCGAGTAGTCAGCTTCCCCAGCGCCTCCTCCTTTTTCTCCTTTTCCTTGCAAATATCTTTATAGCGGACGCTCTGCCACCTGACAGAAAAACATGAGAAAGCGGTTCACAAGGTTAGGGCCACGAAAATACGCACCCCGTGTGGCGGTCGCATTGTTTATTGCCAGGACACCACCACTCGCCATCACCCTCGCCATCGACCTCCATCTCATCGCCGTTCGCCTTGGCGTCTTCATAGCTTTCAAGCACCTCGGTGCCGAAATCCACGCACTCCTCGTCGCCAAAACACAGCCTTTGGTCCCACCCACACGACCCGAGATGTTCTGCCCGTTCACTCGCGAGCTCGAGCAATCGCTCTCGCCACAGCACCGCCTCCATCCCCTTCTTAATCTCCTCCCGCAGCACAACCACTTGCTCGAGCAGTCCCTTCAACCGTTCAATCTCCCGCGCAGTCTTGCTCCTCTTGGCCTCCTTCTTGCACTCCCCGTCCACCCTGGTCTCATCCGCACGCACAACGACGCCCTCGCGCTTCTCCGCGGCCTTGACCTTGTCCCACAGCCGCCCGCGGTCACCGCCCTTCTTCTCCCATGCCTCGATACGAGAGTGCATGTACTTAATGCCGCACTCTTCCGAACAATACTTGGAGAACGCCCCGCGTGCTGGCCGGTGGCACGCGCGTGATGACGATGGATCCGCATGCTTCAGCCCGTATAGACACCGCTGCTTGTACGTCGTGCGCAGGTTTAGATGCGGGTATTCTGCCCCGATGTCAGCGCACTCCCAAGATATAACGGGGGCCACTCACTCTCGATACATATCGGACAAATAAACTGATCCACCAGGTCTACCTCTGAGTCAGGCATGTGCACGCATTGGGTATGATACCACTCGTCGCAGCTGAAACAACATCATGTCAGCCATATACACCCCGCACTTCTTTGATGACTTACCGATCACAGGCAATCATGAACCGGTCCTCGTCATACCGCGTTTTGCACACACAATACAACTTGTCCTCATCGGCAGCCGCCACTTCCTCCTCCTCTGCCCTGTTGTCCTCGGCTCCGGGTAGCACAGACGCGGAGCGCGAGCGTGATGTCGATGCAGCAGCGCTGGTTAAAGGTGTGGCTGCAGCCTTTTTAGGTGCTTTGGTTGGTTTGCCGGGAGCGACGGCGGGTGGGGCATCGATTTGTCGCTGCTTCTTTGGGCCGGGTTTGGCGCGAGGCTTTGATGCAGCCATAGGAGGAACCGCCTTGGATTTTGGAGCCGGCTGGGGAAATGAAATCAGCACCCGCGCACGGGCAGGCAGTGGAGCATACATACCTTTGCCTCTTTTTTCTTCTTGGTGGTGCCCAGCGCATTTGGCTTCTCCTTGTCTTCCTTCTTGGCAATGTTAACGATGGTGGAGATGGGTGGGGGCATGGAGGCGCGATCAGACGAAACATAGAGTGCGTTGGGGGATGATGATGCAGCAGGCGGAGGCGAGAGACGGGGAATGGGGTCGATGATCATGCGAGATAGTGGTGGGGTGGGAGGCACAGGTGGTAGTGGGGGCTTGTCATCGACAAGACTCAGAAGCTCGTCCTCGACCTCCATGCCTATCCCAACCTCTTCCGACTTGACATCCTCGTCTGCGCCCAGTGCTTCTGCAACAAGCTCTGCTACGGCCTGGTCGACGTCGTCTGCGCTGTGCTTGGGGTTGGTATCGACATCCATCATGGGCGGATCGGCGGGCTCCTCCTTGCTGACAATGGCATCGAGTTCCTCCTCGAGGGCAGCCACGGCATCGGGCAGGGTGTGTTTCGGACTGGGGGCGGGGGGTGGAGTGGGCGACTTGTTCTGAGGCGGTTCTGGGGGGGAAGGGAGGTCGGCATACTGACGGAGGAACCATTCGTGAGGGTCTTCCTGAGCTGGCTTTTCTGGAGGGGGCTTTGGAGGGTCCTCTGGTCTCCGTGCCGCCTTGGCACGACCTATGGCGCTGCCTGGGGGAGATCTGCGACCATGTGGGCTGAGGAGGGGTCTTGTTTGGAGAGAGGGAGGGCGACGTATGGAGGGGATAACGACTTCTGGTGGTCTCTCGATGGCGACGACAGGGGGCTCAATGATGTGTGACTTTCTGGCCTGGCCGGAACCGGGGCGTCTTGGGGGGCCCCCGCCGAGTGGAGGGAGAGTTTCCGTTGAATGAGAGGGCGAGTCAGAGTGGCGGCGTTTCTTTGAGGGGGGTGGGGGGTGGAAAAGGCCTGGATCTGACTTGCGAGGGGGGAGAGGAAGGGGTGGGGGTGGGGGTGGTGGGTCCAGGGGCTGGACATGAGAATATACCCGTTCCTGGGCGCGATGTTGGTGTTGGTGCTGGCGTTCTTGAAACAGAAGCTGGTCATGGTGCTGGTGTTGGCGATCAAACGGCTGCTGGAGACGCCTGCGCTCTTCGGCTGCAGCGTGTACGAGGGCGTCGAGGCCGAGAAAGGGCGGGGGGTAGATATTGTTGTTGGTGGTGGCGACTGGGGGAAGGCTTCGCTGGCTGTCGTGTACAGGGTCAAAGCGCCTGAGATGTGGAGCGAGCACGACGGGATCGACGACGATGAGGGGGGGTGGGGGCTGCGATTTTATGTTATTGGGGGGATTGTCGTCGCAGAGGAGGGATGAAATGTCGAGACGACGGGAGGCCATGGGAGCAGAGAGCAAGGAAGGAGAAAGGGATAGGAACCCTGATGGATAGCCCAAATGGGAATATGTCGGATCACAAATACAATATTAAAATAAAATAAAATAAAATAGCGACATGTCATTGTACAACAGGACATTGCGACAAGACCCACCCGCTGACTACGAAGAGCCAAGCGCAACGAGCAAATCGCACCCAAGTCCCATCCAAGGTCAATCTCCAGCATACTATGACGGTCCCGCGGTCCTCGACCCACCGCGTCCTGCAATGCAAGCGGGCGGATCCTCGGTGGGATGCTTTTAAGCGGCTATGTTTTCCATATGAGCACAACAACAATTCCTTTCGAAAAAAAAAAGACTTGCCTGTGTTTGTTTTTTGCGTTGAAAAAAAATGAAGAAAAGGTTGAGTGTTTTTATAGGAATGAAGAGGTAAGAACTGTACAGGCCCATTTGGGTGGCTTGGAAGGACCCCTGGCACCGCCAATCACAACTCGGGGGTCGGACAGACCCAACCACAATCTGATTCAAAGTAAAGTACCTTACCGCCCCGCCAGTCATGTCGGTGGCTACAAAAAATCCCTTTGCTCTCCTTGAAGGTCTGTTCATTTACATCTTGTCCTACTCTTCCCCTTACTCTACACAGAGGGTGCTTCAAGGCCTTCCAGCCCAACACCCGCAAACGCTGAGCAACCACCCACCGCGCCACCTCGTACAAATCAGAAACCTAGAACTGGCCCCGCTGCCCGTGGCGGAAAATACTACGCTCGCGGCGGAAAATCTTCACGCGATCCCTCAGGACCGGCACAGGACGACCCTCCCCCCGCAGACACCCAGCGCAAGCGTGAGTTTCCCATATCCTACTCCCATCACTCCCTCATCTCACCCCATCCGTCCAGCCGAAGGCCGCGGTAGAGGTAGAGGCGGCAGAGGCGGCGCAGGCGGCCCTCCCCGTGGCCGTCGTCCCTTTGACAGGCACAGCCAGACCGGTAAAACGTGCGTCCCACTTATCCCATCTCGATCACACTCCTCACCTCCCCCAGCGACTCGGACAAAAAGATTCACCAATCATGGGGTGGTGATGACGGAAATGCAGAACTCAAGACGGAGCAGGCCGCTACCACCGACGCCGCTGCAGAGGGAGACTGGTCGGCAGATGCAGCTGTCGCCGATGCCTGGAACGCGCCCGAGGCCAATGCTGACGCCTGGGCTGCACCCACTGCAGACGCAGCAGCAGCAGCAGCAGCGCCCGACGCTGACAAGCCCGAGCGCGAGGGCCGTCCCCGCCGCGAGAGAGAGCCCGAAGAGGAAGACAACACCCTTACCCTCGAGCAGTACCTCGCCCAGCAGAAGGAAAAGGAAAACTCGGTCATCCCCAAGCTTGAGGGCACACGCAAGGCCAACGAAGGTGCCGACGCCAACATTTGGAAGGACGTCGTCCCCCTCTCCAAGAACGACGACGAAGAGGCCTACTTTGCCGGCAAGGTCAGTGCACTGCACTTAATTTCCCACC
>QGOG01012726.1:0-20831 GCA_003313185.1 Collybia sp. MG36
TACGGGGGGGGGACAACCTCGGAGTGATACTCGATATCAGAATCAGCAACGCGTTCCTCCACTTCCAGTAAACCCTGAGGAGGATGAGCGTGCTCTCAACGCAGCAGCGGCTCGTGAAATCAGTCGGGAACTCGACGCCCTCCATTTCAATCCACCATCCCCTCTACACCCGAACCAACCGCCCCCTCCGAACAACATCTACGGTGGCCCAGCACCCGATGCCCATACGAATATGGAGGCACCGGATCCAGATCAACAACACCTGCCTCTCGTTCCCCCCTCAGCCCCATTTTCCGCCCGAACTGTTTCTCCGTATCCATCCGATGGCTCCGGAGGCTTCCCGGGCTACAACCCGCAGAGTCAACTACCTCCTCCAAACACACAAGAGTATACGCGAGCCCCAGCTGAAGCTCAAGGAGAAAGTCCGCAACCGACGAATCAGGCACTCCCACCTCAGCCCCCACAGATGACCCCGCAGCGATCACAGGACGCTTCTGCCTCCCCCCTCTCATCGGCCAATCCCTCTCCTTATCGTGCTTCCCCAGAATATCCTCGAGGGCTGAGCGCCTCACCTATCACCAAACCGCTCTCACCTTCAAACGCCCCTGCTCCGACTGGGACACGAACAATCTCTGCAGCCGCTTTCAAGCGACCGCCTCCAAGGATGGCGAGCGGGAATGATCAACCAGGACTTCCTGAAACAAACCCGCTGTCTCTGAAGAAGCGGCTGCCCAGTTCGCCCTACCCCCAGCGTGCAGCGGCTACCCCATCTTCCCTATCTCAGGAGTCCTCGCCAAATGCCAACCGAGATCGTTCGGGTTCCGCACCGGCTAACCGGCCCCCAGCTGATGGCGACGATGATCAGTTTGATTACATCAGCGCTTATGTGAACAGTAACCTGCAGAATGATGAGGAGAATTACGATGGTCGCGGCCATCCGAATGCCCAGGACGCGCCTCCATCCCCTGGGTACGGAGAGGGCAGGTTTGCCACAGATCTGGAGGGAGGCGGTCTAAGATGAACAATGGAGCATTGGGGATGTATGAGTCATCATTGAATGTGTGTATGTATTGCGGTGTATTGCAGATGGAATGTATGTGCATATCAATGTTGAAACGTTGAATACTACATCGCTCCCTTGAAATGAGCTTAAAGCCTAGTAGCCCACATGTTCCCACTAGAAACGATGTCCAGCTTGTCCGACGCATGCTAGTGGCATACCTCCCACTAGAGTTGGCTGACGAAATATTGGATGACGCGATGTATTGGCCCATGGTCACTTCTGTGTCCGTAGCTGCACTCACTTCGCTCAATGCACGTCAAGGCCCAGGCAACGATGCATCCCGATGCTGCTTAATCACACCTCCGCTCCCAGGACTCAGCGGAATGGCAAGAGAGGGGAGCGGTATCGCCACATTTAAAGCAAGGATGGTTAGGTTCAAGGTCCGCAGTTATGACCAAGGCTGGGGTGGTAAACCAAACCTCCCAGGTAAGAACTGGCGATCAATGGTAGTGCGTATTGATGGATATTTACTTGGATAAGGCCCTTATGACGGCGCTTGGTCCTGGTTCGAGGCCGTCATACTGCGCCCCACTTTCCTCCAGCACATAGATGTACGCGGGAAAGCGCTAGACACCTTCTTCCTAGAATTCAAATCGGTCCTACCATCGAAGGACCAGCTTCGGACTTTTGGGTTTACATATGGCGAATCTCCATTGAACGATGGTCCGCGATGGATGCTGCAACGCAATGCGAAGGCAGACAAAGTTACGAGGGACCACGAAATTGCCTGGACGATGCATGGGGCCGAATCCGGCGATGCTGACTCTGGGGATGGTGCCGGGTTTGTTTCAGCGCTGCGGCCGGGCGATAAGGGTGCTGTGATCGCTGGAGCACGGGTACGTATCGGTTTTTGGTCCGACCAAGCTACACGAGTCTTATAGGGGTTTTGTCAGTTCCCGGGTTGGATCAACTTTGTGAAATCTGTCCGGGTGGACGTATATTGTGCAGCCTAAAATGAACAACAAAGCAGTAGGTGATGTATTTCGATCATGAGTCACCATCGAATGTATGTACTTACGTATTATGGGCCGGGCTGGAGATGGATTATCATAAATATCAATCTTGAATGATAAGCACCCCTCCCTCGAAATGAGCTCAAAGCCTAGTAGCTCCCAAAAATCGCACGTTCCCACCAGAAATGATGTCCGGCTTGTTCGACGCATGCTGATGACACACCTCCCACTAGAGTTGGCCGACGAAATATTGGAGGATGCAATGTACTGGCCCATTGCCATCTCTGCATCCACACATGAACCCATCACCCTCCACCCAGCCCTTAGTATAGACAATGATGTATCCCGATGCTGCTTAGTTACACCTCCACTCCCAGGATCCAGCGAAATGGCAGGGGAGCGGGGTGGTATCCCCAAAGCGGCGAGAGTGGGGATGATCAGGTTCAAAATTGACGGTTATGAAGAAGTTGAAAGATCGGGCGGTGAGTTAAATCTCCCGGGTTAAATGAGAATTGGCTGATCGATTGATTGTAGTACGGGTTAACAGAAGGACGAAAGGCCCTTATGGCGATGCTTGGTCCTGGTTCGAGGCTATCATACTGCGTCCCACATCCCATGGAGGGGTGGAAGATCAAGGCGGGGAAGCGGTGGACACCTTCTTTCTAGAGTTCACCCGGGGGCGATTGGCCCTGCCATCGGAGGATGATCTTCAGGACTTTGGGTTTACATATGTGGCTCCGTCGACCGATGGTAGTCCACGGTGGATGCTGCAGCGCAATGCGAGGATAGACGAGGGCGCGTCGATTCATGAAATCACCTGGACAACGCATGGCGCCTCTGGCGACGCTGGCTCTGGGGATGGTGCCGGGTTTGTTTCAGCGCTGCGGCCGGGCGATAAGGTTGCCGTGGTCGCTAGAGCACGGGTATGTATTGGTTTTTGGTCTGACCAAGCCACGCGAGTCTCATACATAGGGGTTTTGCCAGTTTCCGAGTTGGGCCAACTTTGTGGAATCTGTCCAGGTGGATATATATTGTGCTGTTTGATCTTGGTCGGCTGGGCGGCTTTGCCAGTGGTCGGTGTTATTCATCACACCAGGATTCGGACTTGATACACAGGGCCCACAGGAGCTTAATTCGCTACTTACTGCTGACCTTTGACGACCGACAACAGTGGGACAGCCTCGGAAAGTATAGAAAGAGCTGGGTATATTAACATATGATGAAAATGTAAAGGATGGAAGATGCGAATTACGACTCGCATCGCGCTTCATGTTGCAAGACAACGTCAGGGGTGGTTCGTGTAAGTATTTGGCATTTCGCCGCGGAAGTGGCGCAAAGATTTTGGCGCAGTGCGATGATCGCGATTCTAGTATGTGCCCCGGTACGTGCGGCGAATGATGGGCTACCGCGCGAGACATGGGCTCTCGACCGCTTTCGATCAGAGGTATGTTTCAGAGGGCAGGATTGGCGGGGCGGGAATGTTTTGCGTTGGCCTGAAACCTTTGTTTTGACGCGCAGGGACGCGAGCCGCTGATATGTTATCGCCCCCAGGCCTGGGCGTCGGACGCGCCATATCCCGAAATGCTTACAAGCAGTATACCTTAGTATCCAATAGGCGCAGATGTATTTGAATTTTGATTCGGTATCCGTATCACGTTTTCAATTAACCGACGAGGCCGGGTTAACGGTTTCTTCCGGTTCGTCCCGATGTTCCTATAGCCAGAGAGCAGCCATAGAAAGGTATATGGATGCCTCTTTCCGAGGATGGTAAATATATATTATAGTTCAAGACGGAAATCTTATTTTGTGACGTCGACGCAAGGTTGTTTGGCTGAGCCTGTAGGGTTGTTTGGCAGCCTCAGGAACTGATAGCATATGCAAATTATCCCCCAGACGGTGAAGAAACGCCGTCTCGTAAATGAACAACCCGAAACAATTGTTGTCGCGCGACCTCATCACCCCTCACAACAATAAGTATATAAATCTCAGCGAATAGCTTTGATGGAAAACTAGGTACACCGTCAGCACACGGATGTGGAGGAGCATTCACGTGTAGGCCGCGTCGGACATCAGTGATGCTATGCATGTGCATAAAGTGAGCCAAGGCGGCTTGGTCCCGATGACTGATAGAACATGCGGTTATTCATACAGGGTAGTTGTAATACCGAAATCAAGATATGATCTGTGATTGGCTCCATCACAGATCATATCTCGTTTACCGTTTTCAGGCGATGTGTTTTCTTGAGGTATCATGAATATAAATTAACTGGCCTCTGCGACTTTTACCCATTCCTAATCCCCCCCACCCCTCCTTTCACTGGTGATGGAGCACATGAAAAAAGAGAAGGCATACGACACTTCCAGCGTTACCTCGGTGCGCAACAACGAGCTGTATGATCCCTCCAAGGAGAGCAAGTGGACTCGTATCGGCTTATCTTGGGAGAGCTTCAAGCGCGCGCCCGGAACCACTGGGTAAGCGTGACAACAATTATGTATGTACTGTTTCTTACCCCTCCCCCAGTGGTCAGGTCGTCGCTGGTGAGCACAATGCGGAAGACCTTGAGCGCATCAGGGCCGATGCACCCATGCTGCAACAAAAAATGAAGCCGAGGCACTTGCAGATGATCGCCGTTGGTACGGTCACCTTCCTCGTATTTATATCCGCCCCTCACATCTCCGTGATTTTAGGCGGGAGTATCGGCACGGGTTTATTCGTTGGTTCTGGCTCTGCCCTTAATGTCGGCGGCCCCGGTGGTGTCCTAATTGCATGGATCCTCATCGGAGCCATGTTAATCAACGTCACACAAGTGGGTTTGAAAATGGCACCTCTTATAACAATATTTATTGATTTATTTGACTAGGCTCTTGGCGAAATGTCTATTCTTTATCCGGTGTCGGGTGGGTTCTATACCCTTGCCGTCCGTTTCCTCGATCCTTCGTTCGCTTTCGCCATGGGCTGGAATTATGTCTTCCAATGGGCTATTGTTCTCCCCCTCGAAATTACGGTAGCCGGTACAACTGTCCAGTATTGGACTAAAGACGTCCATATCGCAGCATGGATTACTATATTTTGGATCGTAATTCGTATGTGCCATGTCTGGAATGGCTGGGGCTCATATTGATCATCAACGATGTAGTTATCGCCAGCGTTTTCGGAACTCTAGGATTTGCAGAGGAGGAGTTTTGGTCCTCGTGTCTCAAACTTCTCGTGGTGATCATGTTCATCTTTATTGGAATGTAGGACCGTCCATTTGCCTCTCCTCGCTCGATTAACGATTTGTTCTCTTTCAAGCGTCTGTATCACCGGTGGTGGCCCAAGTGGTGGACTATACGACACCTACCTCGGAGGCAAAAATTGGGAGGATCCAGGCCCTTTTGCGCACGGGTTCAAAGGTGTCTGTGCCGTGTTTGTAACTGGTACGCTCGCCTCCCGTTACGCCTTGATACCAGGTTAATTGATATCTTTCTAGCCGCCTTCTCATTCTGTAAGTTTGATTTATTATGCCGCCATTGTGAAAATTCCAACACCACGCAGCTGGAACTGAACTCGTGGGTCTTGCCGCCAGTGAGACGCCCAACCCCCGTGAGACAATGCCGGGTATGTTCATCTCGTCCCGAGAAGAAAAAAATTGCAACAGCTGACCTCCTTCCAGCCGCTGTCAAGGGCACATTCTGGCGCATTGTATGTCATCCCGCGCCTGCTATCACTTATATGTTTTGAAAAAGCTCTCAGACTATCATTTACATTACCTCACTTACTATCATTGGCCTTCTTATTCCTTACAACGAGCCTCGTTTGCTTGGTGGAGGAGGCGCAGGTGCGCACCATCGTTCTCAATATTTTCTGTTGGACTGACAGTGTCTGAATAGCCGCGTCCCCATTCGTCATCGCTCTCGATAATGCCAGGATCAAGGGCTTGAATCGTACGTTCAGGCGATTCCTTCTATTTACACAACTTGACGCTTCTCCAGACTTTGTCAACGCCACCATTTGCGTCTCCGTTCTTTCCATCGGTCTCTCATGTGTATACGCCGGCTCAAGAACATTGACGGCCCTCGCTGAAACTGGTTACGCCCCCAAAATCTTCGCTTATGGTGCGCACCGTTTTCACATTCACTTTTTTTCCTCTTCAATCTATTCGTCATAGTCGATAAATCCAGTCGTCCCCTGTTTTCCGTCATCGCTATTTTGGCCTTTGCCCCCCTTGCGTACGTCAACGTGGTGGCCACCGGAGATCTCGTGTGTGCGTAGCATTCCGTTCCTTTTGGCGAAGCTATGGTTAACTGTGATGTTTAGTCAAATGGCTCCTTGCCCTGTCCGGGCTCTCGACCCTTTTCACTTGGCTCGCGGTGTGTCTGTGCCAGTGAGTAACTACTGCTATGCGTCGGGCATCGCTCATCTCATTCTGCGTAGCATCCGATTCCGCAAGGCATGGAGAGTCCAAGGGCACTCAGTCGAAGAACTTCCCTTCCAGGCCCTCGGCGGTGTATACGGATCATGGTTCGGTGCGATCCTCACCTCTCTAGTTATGGTCGCCCAATTCTACGTTGTGCGTTTTAGCCCGTTTAGCCTCTTGCTATGGCTAACCTATTCCCTATCCAGGCCGTGTGGCCCGTTGGTGGGCAGGAAGCAACCCCTATGGCGATCGCTGAGGGATTCTTCTGTGTGTACTTTCGTTCACAGCGATGCCTCATTCTCATGTTGTCACAGCATCCTACCTTGCTGCCCCGGTTATGATCCTGTTCTGGGTCATCGGATACGCATGGAAACGCTCCCTTCCACAAAGGGCCTCCGCGATTGATCTTGATGTACGTCCACCGTCTCATGCAACATCAGAGATGAAAAACTAACGCAACCGCAGTCTGGCCGCAAGAGCTGGCTGACAGTGGAGGAAATGCGCCAGGTGCGTCCAGCCACGTCGGTGGCCGTTTTCATGCTCACCTGTCTTCTGCACAGTACCGCGCAGAGCGCAGAATGGCGCCATTCCACATCCGTATATACAGGATGCTCTTCACGAACTAACGGCCTGTGCCCCCCCTCTCCTCCGCTTTTGTACACGTTTTGTTTGCTATTTATGATGATGTAGATTCGACCTAATGCAATACAATCATTGAATATTTCCCAATTGAATTTACCCTCATATTATACCTCATCGGACCGCAGGCCAGAGATGAACCTCTCCCAATGATATCCCTGCCAGCGCAGGCTCTCAAGTTCGCCTGGAGTAAGCGCGTAGCCGTCTGTTCGTGTCATCGCCTAGGGCAGGGGCACCTCAAATTGCAGGCATGCGCATCGGTTGCAAGTCCCAGGTTAATATCGCAGGCACCATGGTATGTAGTGCCACTATAGTATCTGTGATCAATGATTTCCTCACTGAAGAATCAAGATTCCAGAAGCAGGGCAGTCATCCTAACCGACGTCGGTGGATCAGACTGCCGAGGGCGATCGAGGGATGAGCTCAAAACTGGGGATCCTGGTCCGAGTAGATTATACTCTTAGGGACGATGGCTCGGATCCCACATGTGTATAGCGGCACATCGTAGCGGTGCTCCGTGGCTTATTGGGCTCTATGAGGCAGCCAGGCTTGGCCTACCTCCTTAGAATAGTCCCCGCGCAAGCGCTAGGCTCACAGGTGCCAGCATACGGCGCCCACGACTCAGAGCGTCCCGGTACATGCGACCCTTGTGAGGCACAACGGCGACGTTCCCCAACCTCTGGGGAGAGCATGTGGAACCCACCACTGAATATTGAATATTGACTCCTTGCGACTGATCAGATGCGAAAAAAGCTTTCCTGCAATGAGCACCTTGTGTCTGGCCCAAAATCAACATATAATTCAGACAAGGAACACATGTCTACGCTTACGCCTATACATAAGCGCTACATGCGGTGTCGTGATTTAACCACGAGCGAAAATATGTACACCAGGGAGGGGGGGACGCAAGAAGGGGGAGGGGGCTGCTGTACGGCTACACCAACACGATGCACGCATACATACATCATACATACAACAATAGACGGAATAAAAACGATAGCAGTGCGACAGCAACAGCGGCGGGCGTCTTCGATGCAATCTGTCCAGGAGGGGGCGGTGTGAGGGACAGTACGCGTGGACCTCAACTCAGGCCTATCAAAAGGTCAGATCTTGAGCAGGATAGCGACGCAAAGATACATACCGCGGCTTGTACCGTCTCCTGCTGCTGTTCTGTCGCTTGTTCATCCTGTGCCGCGTTATCTTCAGCATCAGGCTCCTCTGCGATAGTCTCTGCAATGGCAGGGGCAGCAAGTACAGCCGGCTCCTGGCCCTCAACCTAGGAAACAAGAGGTAAGCACGCAGTCGAGGAACGCTAAGAAGAAATTAACGACGTTGAAGGAACGGATTCACCTTGGACGATGGCTTTTTCGACGCCGCCCGGGAGGCAGGTTTGGCCGATGCAGCACGGGAGGCAGGTTTAGATGCAGCCTTGGATGCAGCCTTGGCTGAAGACTCGGGCTTGGCAGACGCGGCCTTGGATGCTGGCTTGGTTCCAGCAGCTTTGGACGCTGGTTTGGCAGCAGCAGCGGAGGCAGCAGCCTTGGAGGGCGGTTTAGAAGCCGCCTTGGACGCTGGTTTGACTGCGGAAGCGGGTTTCGCCTGAGGTAGATTCAGAATCTGGTCAAGCTGTGGTAGGTTGCAGGCTGGAATACCTTTTTCGCGGGAGGTTCGTCCCCTTCCGGTTGCTCCGCGCCGTTTACTTCTTCAGATTCCTTGCGCTTTGTACCCCGCACAGACTTGGGCTTGGCTTCTGTTTGCTCGCCCTCATCCGCGGGTGCGATTCCGTCCTCCTTGCTCCCCTCCTTGTCGGCCTTCTTCGCTCGGGGCTTTGGAGCCTTCTTCACAGCAGGCTCCGACTTTGGCAGATCTTTGATGCGCGAAGAGCGGCGGGGCTCAGCAGCAGAGTCGGTGTCCTTGGGGGCGGCTTTGCGGGGCATTTTGGGGGATAACGCAGGAAGGAAGACGCGTCGAGAGAAAAAGCGAACCAGGCCTCGACTTGCCGCTCCAACAAAACTTGTCTGTTTATTTCTCGTCACGTGTTTCGTGTCTGGCCACGTGATTACATCAACAAACCCGCGCGCTGCGGCAGACTCCGGGGTTCCCAAAATTCCAACGCATTCAATATTTCGAGACCAGCTCATTCCGCGAGTGGGGTGGGACGACAGCTCTCGCACCAGTATCACTGTGCTCCTATATGATTTGAATTGCACGACCACGTCTTCATGAAGCTTGGATTCTTCATCGTACTCACGCAATATGGAACCTAAACAGTCTCCCAGAAAAACAATGCTTCTGGGTTTTGGAGATGTGTGTATGTGCCGCCGATGGCACCGACTTGAGTGCGGCCTCTACTAACTCTGTCTTCAGGAATAGCATCAGGGTGAGGTCCGCGGCTTCCGATTGCGGTCAGGCTCCTCAATTATCTGGTTATAATCCTGGACCGCGACGAAAATGCGCATTCCCAGTGTTGGGGGAAAAGGTTGGCTTCTTCAGTGTGAAAATGATGGCCCCTGTAGCTGACGTCCTCCACGAGGCGGTCATGAGGCCAGAGATCCACCGGGCATCTGAAGAAAACTTCAAGCCCCAGAGCGTCTTTCTATGGCTCATCTGACTCTAAGATGCAGGTCCTAAACTAGGCGCGCAGCGCACCAGAGACTCAGAGTCGAAGCCTGAGATACCGGATTCTTTGAGAGGCGTGCTGGCGCTTGTTCATACACCCACAAGTCTGTGAATGAGAAGATGGAGCATATTGACCCGAAATTGCTTGAATGTGTGTAACCCTCAGGTCACCTTCAACTTTTGTATTGGACTGCAGGGTTTCGCAAGGCTTATTCCCGTAGCAGCACGACGAAAATACGATCTCATTTTCAGCAGAGGCATAGCAGCGTCTTCCTCGAATTAGACGTGACAGACCAATGTGCGGTCAAACGGGGACTTGGTGTGGGAAACTAACAGTGGGCTATTACAATCTGATCTTTGCAAGATGGCCATGACATGAAATCATTGATATTGAACGGTAGGTGATAGAGTTCGATAATGAGTCATCAATTCGTCATTAATGTGCATTTGTTGTAGACTGGATGAAACGTACACATCGATTCTGAACGACAAGTATCCTCGAAATGGGCGCAAATGCTAGTAGACCTGGGCCCAGTGGACCGCACCTTCCCACTGGACATGATACCCGACTTGTCCGACGTATGCTGGCGAGATACCTTCCACTAGAGCTGGCTGACGAAATAATGGAGATTGCGATGTATGGGCCCAGGGTCCTTGCAGTGGAAGATGAACCCACCCAGCTCTCCGCATCCAATGGCCCAAACAACGATGCATCCCAATTCTGCTTGGTCACACCCCCACTCCCAAGATCCAGCGAACTAGGCGTCACCAAAGTAAGGATGGTCAAGTTCAAAATTAGAAGCCGCGACCAAGGTTGGGGTGGTGAATCGAATCTTCGAGGTGAGACCAAAACTAGCGATAGATGGCAGTGCATTAATTGCTTGAATCAGGCCCTTATGACGGCGCTTACTCCTGGTTTGAGGCAGTAATACTGCGCCCCATGGCCCTCGAACAGCCTGGGACAGATCAGCATGGGGAAACGCTGGACAGTTTCCTTCTGGGTCACACAAACAACGAATCGGCCTTGCCATCGGAGGGCGATCTTCGAGCGTTCGGGTTCACATACGTCGAATCCGTGTTGAATGATGGTGACAGCCGGTGGATGCTGCAGCGCAACGCTAGGGCAGATAAAACCGTGAGGGACCACGAAATCACCTGGACGATGGATCGCGCCTCCGGTGACGCTGGTTCTGGGGATGGCACAGGTTTCGTGTCAGCGCTGCGGAGGGGCGATAGGGTCGCCGTGGTCGCTAGAGCCCAGGTATGTAGTGGTTTGGTGAAATATGCATCAGTCTAACAGGAGTTTTGCCAGTACGGGGGTTGGATGAATTATGTCAAATCTACCCAGGTGGAAATATATTACAACTGATCCCTGTGCATAGACTGGACTCATCAGCTTTGTGTGTAGGTCAGCGTGTTTGATAAACCACACACAAGTATTCACTCACAGCTCCAAGGTGAATCTACTTGAACCTCTGTAATTACGAGATCTGCTCGCCGAGGGAGTTTTGGCTCAGTAAGACAGAAGTTACAAACATAGGGAGTCTACGAGAGCCGCAGCTCGATGCCGAGTGTTTTAGACCCTGAGAGACAGAACTATCAGGCCCTTTTGCGCACGTTGACCCGACCGCCACCGCCCTTCGGGAACGGTGCCTTGATCATTTCTTCCACATGTCACAGTTCATAACTTTTCGCAAGGCCACTCCCTTGGGCCTTTGTGAAGGTGTTGAATAACGCGCTAAACGTATACTTCTTGTTCGGGAATGGTGATACATACTGATACGGAAAAAGCCAGAAGCATGAAACCTCAACGTCATCCAGCTCACAGGAGCTCACAGGCTCCTCCCAATTCAAGCGGTTGGCACGGGTATCAATTTGGGATTAGAACATGCAAGGCACTAGAGCTCATGTGCAAGAGATGGCCTATTGAATTGAGAATCCTTCAGGTCCGTGATTTTCTCTTAAAATGGAGCATGGAAGAGACCAAATTTGGGGGTGGGAGGATAACCCATCAGTAGGATCACATGTGTACACAGAGTTTGTTCCCTCCGAGCCTCCTAGGGCTACGAGCGCTCAGCGATTCCATCATGATGGCTGGTGAAAATTGCAAGTCTGATCGACATGAATGTTCCTCGAGTGAGTGTACCATTTGACGACTCGGAGTAGGGGTAGGGTCAACTTCAAAAAAAATTCTGAGGAGAATCGACGGGCTTCATCCAGCCCCGAGATAGTTTATCGTGCTGGTGTTGACTAGAGCTGAGGATCATAGTACCCCAAGAGTCCCATAGATTCATGATATAGTGGTTGAGCGTTAGGGCTCCGGCCTCCCCTACGCGCTGGTTCTTCAAGTTGCTGCTCTCCGGGGAGGAGGGAGTGTCGTACGCATTTCCAGGGTACACCGAGTGCGCGTCGATCGGATGACCATGCTGCTGCGTGTCAGTGGGGTGTCGAAACCCCGAGAAGAGTAATGGTTCCAACAACGGTGAGAACTAGATGTAAATGCCATCGGTAAGTCGTTCTAGGATCAGCCCGACGGTCCATAGACTTGAGCCTTGGGTCGCGGAATCTAGAATCCGACACTAGCTTCATCGTATATTTAGACTGTATCCATCAATAGTCGGTGTGGTTAGCGCCACAACTGTTTCCGAATTCGGCAAATACAACGCACCGTCGTACAAATCTTCCCAACTTCACATCCATTTGAAGTGTCAGTAGGCGCCTACCATCTGGGATTCCATAGATTCAGAGTCCAAAGTTCGTCCTTCGTTTTCACATTCCCAAGTCGGAGGCGCTGGACATCGGAACCCCCATCCCGGATTTTGACACTACGCATGGGTTGGCGGCCGGTGAATGAAGCCCCTTGATTTTTCTGCCAGGTCTGATTATTAAAAACCATGTGCTGTCACCGACTGGATGCCACTGAAAACCATGTCAGGATCGGCTCTCAAGAAAATGCAATAAAAATTCATATCCGTCAAATTTGAAAGAATGAAACACGGCTCCTCAAACACGATATCACACAGATTTAAGACAAATTAACACCATTTTCGGAGAAGGTCCAATGAGTCCATCAAAAGTTCTCGATTGCGAAATCACTTTCGGTGGGCACGAGTATTAGATAAGTATCCCCGCCCGCGCTGAAAGAATGCAATGTCTCCTCGCTACGCCTGGTAGGAATAAAATCGACCTCGCCATGTCTTCGCCGATCCTCCAAGAGCCCACAACTCGACACGCTATCATGTCCACGGTCGCTGGGCCGGTCAGCTGTAGTGGAGGTTTGTGACGCAGGGGGTGCTGAACGAGACGAGGAATTAGATGGTTAATCGGGTGCAGCGTAATCGATATAGGTTGAACCTGGAGAAGCTTTGCCAGATGGCTATCATTGAGCGGGTGAGTAAGGATGTTCCGGAAGTAAAAATCCATTTGACATACATCCTCCTTGAATTCTGGATACCGGCGGGATAGCTCGAAATATACATCACTGGAGAGATCCTCGAACCGGGAGGTGGGGAGTGTAGCAAGTTTTTGTCTTGCCTGGTTTCGCTTTGGATGGAATTCCTCTCGAACTGGTAGGAATGGAACTGCCGACCAGCGTAAGTGGAGTCACTCGACTGGGGGCTGCGCGAGTCACACACCTTGCCGCTCGGTCTCCCTGCGAATAAGTTCGTCATAAACATCGGTAGAGAGTTCGTGGAATTGCTGTATGGTCAAACGCATGAGCTTCTGCCTTGGGGTGGAGCGTGAATTGGGCGCTGCTGGTGGTGAAGGTGAGTGAGAGGGACAAACTCCAATACGGGAATAGGTACCCCGGGCGAGATATGCCGCCAAATAGCGGCCGAGCCCTTCAAAGTATGTTTTTAGAGTGAGGCGATAATCAACTGTCGGAACCGCTGGGATAGTTGTGTCTCTGATCAGTCGATATGAATTGTCACGATAACTCGAGATGCCCGAGAGTGCAGTAGCAGTCGGAGATGGGGCTAACGAAGGCTGTCGTTTCATCGTTTAGTCCTCGTAGTTTGTGTTAAAGATACGGTCGTAAGCCTCAACAACATTCTCATCACCATCACCCAAGACTCGGAAGTTTGCACACAGCACTTTTGTCACGCATAACATACTTGACACAATTCAAACATTTCATCAATTTGAATTTTGAAGCCTACATACTTACATAAAATTATTGTTTGGCACTGATGTTCCTAGCACTGAGCCTCTCGTTCCAACTTCCTCAAGGCCTGTTTTCTGATGCTCTTGCGTAATCCGTGGGTATAACTGAAACGTATGGCATGCTAATCAGGGTTATGCCGTAGTGTATTCCGTTCACTGAACGCGGCACCATGTGGCAGTCCAGTTTTTGAGAGCAGCGCGAACAAAGGGAGATGGCTGAGGAATAAATGTTGATGCTCCGTTGATTTTGGATAGTTTTGAGACCCGAAACATATTGGGTACAGTTAGCAACGGCTAACTGTATCATCTGACCTTGTTACCACAAAATATGCACTTTGCTAGCACTCTTGCACGTCGCAAGAAAATATTTTGTGTCAGAATACGTGACAAGCGTTGACGGGGGCCCATGCTCCATTTTTTGCACCATGCCGTTTTAGCTATGATTACGTGTGTGAAATCCAACCAGAGGATGGCGCTTGATACACAAAAGTTTGGAGAAGGACCACCAAAGCCTGATATACTATCCAGGTGACACTGAATATGCCCGACGCAAGAAGTGCACTGGCTAACCAAGGACTTTCCCGAACTGTGGAGGGTGAGTATTATGCCTCGCTAGCTGTGCATATGAATGGCCAGACGCGCCGAGAGCGAGAGCGAGATCCTCAATTTGGTTGGGGTTCACGGTCACGGTTTTTGCTAGCAGGGAATTTCATTTAACTTGTGTTGGCTGGAGCTGAGGATCGTAGTACCTACAGGGTCCCGCACATTCGTGATATAAGGCTGTTGAGCGCCGGGGCTCTCCCCTACGCACCGCTCCTTCAAGTTGCTGTTCGCCAAAGGGGAAGTGTCATCTGCATTACCAGGGCGCACTGAGTGCGCAACAATCGGAGGACCACACTGCTGAGTGTCAGTGGGGAGTAGATGAAATGCCATCGGCGAGGCATCCTGGGATCCGTCCGACGGTTTACGGACTTGAGCCTTGGATCGCGGAATCTAGAATCCGACCAGTTCATCGTATCTTTAGACTGCATCCGCCAACAGGCGTTGCGGCGCTAGCCGCAACTCTTTCCAAATTCGGCGAACGCAGCGCACCATCATTTGATCTTCCCAACATTGACCTCTTCGAACCCAAAGTGCTAGTAGGTGCCTGCCACCTGATATTCCATAGATTCAGAGTCCAAGTTGGTCCTTGATTTTCACATTCCGAAGTCGAAGGCGCTAGTCACCAGCTGACATCGGAACCGTCCCCCCACATTGGAACTCGAGACTACACGCGGGCAGTGGATGAACCCTTTGATTTTTCGCTGAATTCTGAGTGTTGAAATTCGTGTGGTGTCACCATATGGGCTGGATACCACCGAAAACCATGTCAGGGTTGGTCTGAATCGGCTCCGGTAGGACTCAACTGAAAGTTATGCATGCCACTGCACGCGCCGTGGCGCGATATACAGAAAGCCCGTGATGACTCCATGGATTTACTGTTTCCCCCGGACCGTGCGCAGGTCAAGTAATGGTATGTCCTGGTATATCCTCGCGTAAATATGCGTTCAGCCCGCCAGGATGTTCAAGAAGCTCAGCTATTGGTCAATGGTCACCTCATTTGCTATCACTAAATGATGAGACCAAGATGAGCTATAAAATGGTGATACTTTCCACGGGTTGGCAGATAGAACATGATGAAGATACACCCATGATTTTGTGGGCCATCTGTTTTGGCCTTGAACCCACATGCACCCATCTGATTGAAAAAGTTCAAGCTGCGGTGCTCACTGCTGATCCAGCATCATTTGCCTGATGCCAAGTGAGGTGACGCGACGGGCTGTGGCGCAAATAAATACGTCAGTGTGCAAATAAATAGGAGGTACAAACAAACCAATACATACTCCCAATAATTTTCACCCCAACCGCTGGACTCCGTCTAAGGCTCTCTGTGTTCTTGTGACGCCCCCTATCATTCCAACCGTCCTCTGAGCACGAAAATCTTTTCCAGAAGGCGGTGGTGGAAAAGCGGGTAGGGAGGCAGTCCTAAAATGGACGCAGGGCCTGGCTGTACCCCCTGCTATTGTCTCCGCTGACAATAAGATATCGCGAAGGTGGATATTCTGGGCGAGGAACATGATCCGATCTCTTCTTTTGTTCTAGCGCTATATGAATGGACCCACAATGCGATTGCATTACCCCCACCCATGGCCATCTATCCCTCCATGGCAGCGAACGGCAGTGCTGAGGTCTTTGCAAAGATCCTCTACCCACAGCCGCCCCCGACGAGCAATACACTGACTGCCCACCAGCGTGCGCAGCTGGTCAAGCGTACAAAAAAGCTTGCCAAGATTCTGGGCACGATGCCCAGGCTTGAGGAGGAATCTGGTAGGTTCCCCTCTCGCTTTTCTTTTCAATAATGCTGATGAGAATAGCGGACTTGATGTCCCCACCTGCATCTCCCACCCCCTCCCGCTCGTCGACGGACTCGATCCGGTCAGACTCCAGCGGGAGTGCGTACTCATTCTCATCCTATTCGGACTCTTCACATTCATCACTCCCCTCCTCGCTCTCCAAATCCACAACCACTAGGGGCTCCCGCGCGCTTACGCCCCTCCGCCTCGTCTCGCCACTCAGCCACTACTCCCTCGATGGGCACACCTCCGCAAAGCACCACAAATCCCGCCCATCCCTTTCCCATGTGACGCACCTCTCCGCGCCGCCCTCTCCCACAGAACCAACCTACCACTTCACCATCCCCACCCCCACAGCAGTACGCAAGCAAAAGATGGACCGGCTCCGCCGTGTACTCGGCGAAGACGTCCCCCTCGCCCTCGTCTTCCCTGCCCCTGCATCTGACACCTCTGACGGTGAAGCACCGCCTACCGCCAGGCCCACAGTTATCGAGCTTAAACCGACCCCACGCCCAAAACGTGCGGGGAGGAAGATCGTGCACGCACGCGACTCGCTCGAGGTCACACCACCCCCCACACCACAGAAACCCCGCCTCCGGGTCATCGAGGGCCCGCGCCCCTCGCGTCCCGCCCCGCCCCCTCCCCTCCCCACACTCGCACCCACACCTGCGCCCCTGTCAGTGTCTCTACCATCTCGGGGCCCCCTGCCCCCCACGTTCCGAGCTACAGCAACAACACAGCCAAGACGCACGGTGCGTCCGCTGCCCCGCATCCCGTCGACGCGTACGCCGGAATTGTGCGTCATCTCCGAAGCAGGTGAGGCCGGGTGTGGGCTTGTACGGACTGGGTCTGCACGCCGCGTGCCCGTGCGCGCGGAATACGCGTGTGCTTG
The DNA here is from genome assembly GCA_003313185.1 of Collybia sp. MG36. Taxonomy (NCBI): domain Eukaryota; kingdom Fungi; phylum Basidiomycota; class Agaricomycetes; order Agaricales; family Clitocybaceae; genus Collybia; species Collybia sp. MG36. The sequence goes on from QGOG01012726.1 coordinate 17,121, forward strand.
TGGCGGGCACGCATAGGCCGGGATGGACTTTTTTCTTGTAGCATAGGCTGATCAGTTGGTGTATTTGTATGCATGTTCGTTCCAAGTTTTTGTGTACTGAGAGTCGCCGTGTATCAAATGGCACACCACCTTGGGTGCTCGTAGTATTGGATCCGCAATACTACTGTCATTTTTTTTTTGCAAAATTTGGCTATCAATGCAGTGGGCGTGCATACGCATAATCTCTCGGCGTATTCGTTCATGATATATGGTGGGAAAGTTTTGTTTGGAGTAGGCAGCCCGTTGGCCCCCGAATCAGCGGGCACAACAATCAAATCAATGCAAGTGTTTGGCAGAGCGGTACCTCGATTCTCAGTGCATATTCCCGCTGCTAGAAGTGACGGGATTCTGATATCTGAAGACCTGTCCTTGTAGGAGAACAGCGTTGCTTGTCATTCTTTTGAAACTAACGCTGTTGGATGAACTCGACTGAGCGGTGGTCTGAGCGTAATCTGCTTCGGCGGTTACCCATTAGGCTTATCCAATCCCCAAAATGGTTAAATTTCCCCGCCTGGGGGTCACTGTGGCCTCGTGCTATTTTTACTTTACATGTGATTTGATTCCGATAGCGCGTTCTGGATGCATTTGGCGATCTCATTTTGCTATAAAGAGGCGGCTGATGCGTCGCTTGGACCCGTTCGATTCTTCCTCCCTCCTTCATCGATCTCCGCCGATCAGAACCACGAAATCTTGATTCAAGTGCGCGTTTCTCGTCCGCCCCCCCTTTGATCTCGTTTCCTCTCGTGAGTCAACGATCCCAGTAAGCGTTCCATTCTTCCCCGTCGGTTACGCAGCTAACCCGACGCCTACAGGCTCTGGTGGCCCCCATCCGCGCCAGCACCCAAAATGCCGGCCAATGCTCAAGCCAAGTTTTCAAGTGAGTCTTTCGAGCCAATGTCGACAATAATCGCCGATTCTACGTGTTTTTTTTTCAAGGCAGCACACCCCGCCCCACTCTGCAAGACTCCATGAATACATTGCGGTTCATGTCACCACAGGGTGGCCAAGTCCCAGTCATACTATGCGGCGATGGCGGCGAAGCGTTTCAACACATTGCGCAACAACTTGGATCAGCGTTGCCCGGTAGGTACCCAAATATTCATCGCCCGCTCGCCATTACCTTCGTCTCGAGAATATTCAGAACCCGTTCAGCCAGAATACCTCCCATCTGAGAAAGTCGAAAATACAGGCAAGCCGTCCCCTATGAAAACTAGAAAATGATATTGATGCTCGGAACTAGGCCCTCCAACCGGATATACCGTCGAAAGGGAATCTCTACCAACCATGAGCCGCATCTCAGTTCCACTGAATCCCGACGGTGCAAACCAGTCGGAGTGTCTTGTCACCAATGCAATAAAGAAGAAGATTCTGTCGACCCCAGGATTCCCGGTCCCGCTGACGCAGCCCCCGAAGGCCTATCGCATCGGCTCAGCCCCTGGGAAAGGTCTAGGGATTTTCGCTACCCGTGACCTGGACATGGGCGACCTCATCTGTATGGAGAGGCCACTCCTGGTTTTACCGAGTTACGTGAATATCCAGCTTAGTTATCCCTCTGATTGGACCAAAGACGAAGTGAAACGCGCGATGATGTTTGAATGGGACAAGGAGTGCCGCCGAGTGTTTGAACGTTTGGATCCAGGAGCTCAGGCTGCTTACCTCGCTTTGCCCAACATCCACACGGAGGATGGTAGCGGGACCACGCTCGGAATCTGTCGGACGAATGGGTTCGCGATAGAAGGACTGGCGGATACCGTCGGTACGCATAAAGCATCATACTCAGGAATATGTAAGGACTTCTCGCGGGCCAATCATAGGTATGGGGCCATGGCATCGTTCATGTGACCGAGACTGATATTGTTTTGCTTCAGTTGTCGCCCAAACATCACTCGGTATTTCGACCGGAAAGCCTTTGCCTTCCGTTTCTCCGCCACGCGGCCCATCAAGTGCGACGAAGAAATCACAATAGGATACATATTTCCACAGGACCCACGAAGCGTTCGCCAGCAGGATCTGCAGAAATATCAGTTCATCTGCGACTGCCCGGCCTGCGGTCCAGGTTTCAAAGTATCTGACAAAAATCGTGTGGATATCGCGGCCAGCGTTGACGATCTCCTCACAAACTACAAGGCCTGGGTCAAGGACAAGGCGCTCGCTAAGGACGAGCTAATCAAGACCAGCCATCGATGGATCCAGGTTATAGAATCGGAAGGACTCGAATGCATGGAGTTTTATGACCAACACCTCAAAGCTATTTACAACGCCTACATCGCGCTCGGTGACAAGGAAAATACGATCAAGTATGGGACGCTTATAGGAAAGCGGTGTAGGGCCTTTGGGGAGCTGAAGCTTCCCATCAAGTCGTATAGTGACCCAAATAATTTCCAGAGCCGATCCGACTGGGCTATCCGGGGGGCTTAATTCGCAGCTCTTGCAACGTTACAACACGATTATCCATTGAAGCACAAGATTATATAGATTGGCAAGCGCAGAGGACTGAGGTTGGTAGTGGTGATTCATAGCAAGAATACTGGTCCGGGATGATTGAGAATCCAACTACTGTGTAATATTTAGTACTTGTCCGAACGAATCTTTACAGACGGAGAGCCTCTGAGGGGACGTGTACCGTGCACTACCAGTGGGTGTCTTGTGTGCTACACGCAATCAAATCAAGTGTTGGTCCATATCACTACTACTACATTGGAGGGAGGATTGGGTGGTCTATTCGTAACTGTATCGTGCCCGAAGTGTTTTTACATGACAAGGTAAGAATCGTTGAAGTGCAGTCACAAGCGCGTCACAAGCGCTACTTCGTCCTGAGCTTGCCACGCGGCGTGGCATAGGGACCAAAGAGCACGTCCGCGCCGCCATTGGTTGTGGTGAGGATGTCGCCGCCGTACGCCCACTAATATTAAATCAACATCAGGGTAAGGATCAAGGTCAAGCAGAGCAGAGCAGCACGCACATTGAGGTACCCCCCATCCCCCTTGTTCCGGAATGCGCCCGAGCGCGCAATATACATCTCGTACCTACACACATCTCCCGTTAGCGTTGCACCTCTGTGAGGAAGATGGACGCACCCAACGGTGCCGCCAGCCTTGATATCAAACTCCTTGTGCTGGTGCACCCAGTCCCTGCCCTCGACGCCGTCCCACTTGAACGAGTGGTCCCCATGGACCACGACGACGTTCAAGTACGGGTACTTCGCGCGCACGCCCGTCACCAGGCTCTTCGTGTACTCACCCCGGGCCTGCCGTACATTCAAATCAAAAGCCAAAAGGGAAAAGGAGGAAGGACGCACGTTCTTGTCCCCGTTCAGGATCTTGATCAGCTGGTCCACGAGCTTCACACCGTCCAGAAGGATCCCAAACAATGTGGACGCGGCGATCTGGCGCGCCTCGACGTTGTGCGTGGTGGTGTTTCCGAGCGTGAATGTGGTCATGCCCGTGGTTGGGTCCGTCGAAAACCCATTTGTAGAATGGAGAGGGGAGAAGGAGGAGGAGAGCGAAGAGGAAAGCGAGGAGGATGAGGAGGAGTGTGGACGTGGCGCGGCGAGGGCGGGGCAGAGACAGAAGCAGAAGACGCAGGTGAGGAGCGCTACCCGCAGAAGTGCTTGCATCGTATTGAACTCGTGAATGGGTGGGTTCCGAAATTGAGATCGACTACAATAATCTT
>QGOG01012736.1:0-10993 GCA_003313185.1 Collybia sp. MG36
ACCTAACCCTAACCTAACCTAACCTAACCTAACCCTAACCTAACCCTAACAAGCTAACCGTGAAAAGTTAAACTTTTCCTGGGGTTTGACTCTGTCTTGGGGTTTGACTCTTTCCTGGGGGTTTCCTTTGCTGATTTTCCAGTTGACTCTATGTATATCTACTGAATTTATACAGATACATTTCCTCAACTCACCATCCAATTCCATTTCCACTACAAACTACTACAACAATAACTATATAACAGTCAGTTGGTTTACAATCATCTACATTTTGAAAGTCTTTACCCCCCTAGAATCACCTTGCCATAAATCCTTAGACAAAGATATAAGAAAAACCACAAACAACAGAATCTTCCAAAATCCTCAGTCCACAAGATTGGTGATGGCTGAGAGCCAACAAAACATAATCAATTAATTATAACAGCCATTTCTCATCATTGTTATTGATCCCAATCAGATGTCTGATACAAATAGTGCAATATTAGGATTACCAATATTTTTACATCCTTGGTGGTTACACTCATGTATAGGGTGTAGGGATCAAACCAAGCAAAGAGCTGTATATTATCTGAGATAAAGTGTAATTTTTGCCCCAAACATAGTCATCATAAAACTCACATTGTATTTAGAAACTTAATTACTATGATTACTATCCAATATTCTGAAAAACAGCTTCAATTAACCACCAATGGATTTCTGTGTTAATAATTATTTTAATGTGTGAGACAAATCTGGTTTCACCATTGTCAGAGTTCAAATTCTCAAGCACATTTATAATTTTTCCAGCAATGTGACTAGCAACAATAGTGATCACCAAGGTGGTAAATATTTGATGAATTTTGTTCAAGAGAAAAATAGCACTATGTCTCAAATGCATCATATCAGTAATGAGAGAGATTTCTAGTAATGGAATCTCCAGTAATTCATTATGACCCACTCCACCTTGCACTGCATTTTTATCCGGAAGAAGACTGTATTTTTACTACCTGGTGGCTTTATCCCCAAGATGTACTGCTACAGTGTGATTATCAGCTTATCTATATAGTCGTCCATAGCACTGTGACCATCCATATTCATGCCTGTTGAGCATGCCATCTCCATGCCACCCAGCCCTGAATCCTCAAGACACTGGAGGAGTTTGGCCATGAACAGAGTTGGATCTGTTGTCACACCTTGAGTATCACTCACAACAACACTCCATGTCGATGTGCATGCAAGCCGATGCTCATCCAGGTCAATTCCCTCAGGCTCTTCCTCCATGGTTACCTTATAGGTCTCAAAGACCTCATCACTGTCCATCTTGAAGAACAGGAGATGTGACACAAGAGCTTGCCAGATACTCATCAGATACTGTACCATCGACATAAGAATCTAGATGAGTTGATTGTTGCCTTGGTTATCCAGCCATTAAAGACAGACAGCACCACTCATCTTTCTTCCAAGGCATGTAAATTAGTTTTGATCCATTAATAAAAGACATGCCCAAAGTCGTGCAGTGAGAGAAGAGACTTCAGGGTTTTGTCATAATCTGCAATATTGTGGATATTGAGTCATTGTCGACTTTCTTCATGAAAATTGCCAATGACTTGGTTTTTTCCTTTAAACACATTATCAGAAGTTGCTCCTTATAAGTTTTCATATATGTCTGGATCAGGTTGTCTGAAAAGTGTGATTTGTCCTCAGAATACCTTTATTCTTCAATTATTATCATTGACAGATGCTGTGGGTATAAATCCTTGTTATTTTGAGATTGCTTGGCTTGGGCTGGCCATCAGAAAATGATAATATATACTATTAATTCTTTCAATTCATCTTACCATCTCTACAATCATCATGATTCACTTTATTTTCAAAGTGAATTGTACTTTAACCTGATGGCTTTGTTTTCAAGGCATATTACTGTAAGGCAGTTATTAACCTTGTTGATCCATAGGTTTTAAGAACCCACTTGGTGACTATTGGAGTTACCATTTATTATTTATAATTAGCAGAATGTGATGTAACATGAAAGATGATTGCAATAATGCTTATGTAATCAAAGACATCAATGTAAAGATGTATTGATAAATGAATGAAAGATAAAGTAAAAGAAATTATAAAAAATAATGTAAATGTAAAAAAAAATTAATAGAGATATTATCTTGATAAGGCATTAGTTAACAAAGCAGCAGGTGCCAAAGCTTGACCTTGATTGGCTAATCTAATGGCAACATTTTTACCAAATAAAAGAGTAAGAGTCTCAAAAACTCCGAACTCATGAGAGGTGAGAAGAGAAATAATCTGCAAATAAAGCTGATTAAGTTGAGAGAGAGTTTTAAACTCCCAATTAGATTTGTATTTTGCAACCTGCAAAACACCTGGAGTGTGGGCAACAGCAAGGCCCAAGCGAATGAAATTAATAGCATGAATTTCTTTGGGACCTGGTCAATGAGAATGGCGGATGATTGAGAATGGAAGTGAGAGATATCATATGATATAAAAAGGCATACCATGTTTGGCAGTCCAATGTTTACCCTGATGGTTATGATTGAGAGCCAAATGGGAATTAAATGGGGAGGTGGGATCCAAGAAGGAAATAATAGCGGTGGTGACCATGGTGATGAAAGGTTTTTGTGCTGTAACACCCTTATGAAGTTTTGAGTCTCCTTTGACCCAAGGCAAGGAACGGATATGAGCGGTAACCGAGGCAGAGGTGTTAGCATGGGGATTGGGCTGATCCCTTGAGCAAAAAATAGTGGGAGCAACACGTGAAAAAAGAATGGCAATGATGAGAGCGAGATGATGAATCCAATTTGATGCGGTGAAATTGTTGGCGACATGATCATAAGCAAGGCAAACATATTCACCAGTGGGATCTGAGCGAAGGCGATCCAAAGAAGCGTGTTGGAGGTCCCAGTCCTGAGGGAGTGTATGTTTGAGCCAAAGATCCTTCATTTCGGAAAGAGTAGGAGGAAGTGACCAAGGGGCATTTTTATCGATGACAAGTTGCTGGGTGACTATGCGAGCAGGTTCTTGGGAGGGGTTGAGGGGAATAGAGGAGCCAGAGGAGCGTTTGATAATCATCCACCAGTCTGGGAGAGGAACCCGGTGGCGAGAGGAAGTGCGTTGAGGATCTTCTTGGTGCCAAGGAATGAAGTGAATGCGCAAAAGCTTGAGCATATGTGTAAAAACATTTGCTGCAAACATGGAGGGGTCTGGGAATGCAGCACCCTGTTGGAGAATGTGATTGTGTGCCAAGGGCAAAGCGTGGATGAAATAGCCCTTGCCTGTAACGGGAGCTGAGTAACGAGTTGGGGTTGGATCCATCGTGAGGAGATGTTGAGTAAGTTCATTATACGAGTATGACGCTGAGGCGTGGCGAAGCTGCGTCAAAGGTGTATCATGATATCGGCTGAGAATGGTTGTGAGGTCTGTATAATTGCCATGGGGCCCGGTTTTATTGTCCCAAGCGAGAGCATAGGGGTTGTTGACCCAAACTTTGAGGGCCTGGTAGCGGCGCTTTGCATGAGCCCGAGTTTCCTGGGAGACATCCTGAAGATCTGCTGCGATTCCACGACAGACGTTGAGTCTGACAAGCTCTTTTGTATCGTGAACCAGGAGAACAAGGGCATAAAAAGCAATAGCCTTGGCTCGTGCAATGTATTTGTTTCTGTCGCGGGTCCACTCCATGTCAGTACGTTTGATTGCGATGTCCATGCACATATATGCGTAGAACGACTGTAAAGAGACATAAAAGTCAGTAAACGATATTATAGTCATGATTGAAAAACTCCGCCATAGGACCGGTCCTATGGCGGAGTTTTTGAAGACGAGAACATTTCCTCGCCATAGGACTGTCCATACGACAGAGTTTAGGTGCGATGTGTATGGCTTATCGAGGAGGTGACCTCGGGTTCACAAATACCTCCGCTGTAGGACCGGTCGTATGGCGGAGAAATTGTAATTGAATGTCGCTTGCAACAAAATCACAGGCGTGGAACCACTTACATTGTAATGGTTCAAGTCAAAATTGGTGAGCAAGGCGGTCCGGGATGAGCTGTAGGGCAAGTGTCGGACCGGGTCGCAGGGCCAATGCAGCTTGGAGACATATACCCCTGTGGGAACCATCACGTTCACGTTCCTCGGGTTTAAGCATGGATGACCATCCTGGACAATGGATCTCCCGATCCACATCGGATTCATGACCGTCGTTGCAATAACGGCTGCATTGCCTGTATGCATGTAATTAAGTGCTCTCTCCAACACAGAACAGACCTCAATTGTGAATGTCTTGCCAAATCTCTTTCGCTCAATATCTGGCTTACATGTCCTGTAAATTTTGTCGAGAACAGCCGTGATAGGGTATGTTGTCCAATTGTAAATATCCGGATATGCCTATAATTCATTCACAGTGGTCAACATTAATGAGATTCTTGGTCGTTGAAAATATTGTATACACACATCCGGTTCAAACAGAACGACATGGCGCTGTATCTTTTCCCACAAAGTGGCATGCACCCACATTGCACCCAGAGGAAGTATAATTTGGTTGAGTATTTCGCTAGATTTATATGAGACGTCGATGGTCATTGCTCAAATCAGATGGGTTATGTCATCGTCTCATACCTTCCTTGCTTTTGATCGGGCTTGAGACTATTGACATCGATATAGTAGACATTCTCGAGGCGGAGGTCTCGGGATATGGAACGATCACGGATCTTTTCAGCATAGGCCTGATGGGGTAGAGCTTGGTCGCACTGTTGCACCCATTTATGAGTTCGATGCTGGTGTTTAGGTTCATTCATCCATGCGCCCGCTAGGGTTCGAGTAATGAAGCCAACTTGGACCTCATGGTGTTGGGCCGAGCGTCCACGGGTGTTGTGCATGACAGCATTATATCCCTGGCTTGATACAGCAAAGACAGCCGGTTGGAGTTCATCATTGCTGTTGACGGAGGTGTCGGAGTCACTGTTGTCATCGGCATGGCTCAATGTGGTGTTGAGCTCCTCCAAGCGCTTATAGCATGCATGAATGAGGCCTTTAGCCTGAAAGTGGCCGGCTGTGCGGAGGCCTGCCTGCGGATAGACAGTATACTCTGTGCGAAGATCACCACCCATGGCGAAATCAGCGTCGTCTGCGAGAAACAGCTGATCGATATTCTGAAAGTCGACGAGAACGCCCAAGGGTTTGGTGCCACGTTGGAAAAGAGCGATCCGTCGCTGGATTGGAAAGCCATCCTCAGAGTAAATGTTGATGGGATCGCCATTCTGGTCCTCCTGTGGGAGCTCTTCGAGTTCATGACGCTCATACTCCTCACGTATACGTTTGTCTGGGCTGTGGTAGATACCATCAGAGTACTGATCCATAATCTCGGTGAGATCGCGGTCCTGCCACTGGGCGACACGCCTGACACTGTAGAAGGATCGAGGACTTTAGGGTGATGTTTGTCTAGGTTGGTGGTGAAGATGCTTACGAGATATGGGTTGCGACTGCAATTGTGATGTAGCGAATGTGTGAAAAATCACGATCACGATCCCAATTGCGTAGTTCTTCGTCGTCATTGTCAGTCTGGAGTCCCAAGGGCTGATTTTGGCCATAGCGCGATGTAATGGCAACAGGATAGCGTGTGGTGAGAAAGCCATCAGCCTTCCAGTTGTCTGGTGCATTGTTGACCCATGTGCAATACTGTTGGGCCATTGCTATATGCAAGTGGCGGAGAGAGACGAGATTGAGGCAGACAGAGTGCAAGCTGTGGGAAATGATTGAATTGAGTTTAGGGTGATTGGAGGGATTGTGAAGAGAATGCATACTTGAGATTGGTGGGAAATGCGAAATCCGGATCGTCTACATCTGGATAGCTATTGTGGATGATGACATCTTGATAGGCAATGTTGCGGAGCATTCTTGCGATGAACATGACCGACATTCTATAGTGGCGGAGGGAGAGAGCGGAAGAGGCAGAGGCAGAAGTGGTGGAGGTGTCCTCAGTGAGTGTGCCATGGATGATGTCTCTGGGGATCCAAGCGAGCCAGACGTCTTCAGAGCGAGGGGAGCGGCCGATGTACTGAATGCTTTGGAGTGGATCGTAACCGAGTTTGGTAAATTTTGCGGAGAACTTGCGGGGGGAGCGGATGAGTTCCATCTTAAATTCATAGGTATGGTCTATTTGAAGGTTGGGAAGGAGGGCTCCAAGACCAATGTTAGCGCCGACGCATACCATGAGATCCAAGAAGACGGAGTCGGCGGACCAATCGAGGTTATTACTTGTTGGGCTGACGACATAAGGAGAATTGCGGAAATCAATGGTAGCACGTTGAGAGAGAGAGGAGATGGCAGTATGTTCTGAACGAGAATCATAGATGTGCTTGTAATGCTGTAGGGAGCGTGATTTGACTGGCTGTTGAGTGAAGTCGTCATTGGTGTGTTCAGTGTCTGCGAGCAGAGCGGCAGTGAGAGCGATTTGCTGTTCGGGAGCATCATGTGTCTCGAAATAAGTTGGGGTAAGAGCAATGTCGAATGGGGTGTGTAAAGAAGTGTCCATGATGACGAGTTGGGTATGGTAATGGTAGATAAAAGGAAGTAGCAGTTATATTATATGGAGATGTTGTGGTATGGAATGCGTGCAAAGAGGAGTTTAGTCCGGATTGAGGGGACATGGAGAGTACCGGCTACTTGATAATGGAGGGGTAAGCGAGAAACACAAGAATGAGGCGATGAATAATGTGATCAGTACGCGGTGCGATGAAGCACGGCGTGACATGATGGACACCTGTGCCAATGTCGGACGGGGGAGATTTTGTGATGGACGGGGAGAGGTGTGGGGTGATATTTTCAAGTGGCCCGGTTGTGTGTGATGAACAGTGATTGGTTATTGAGATATACCAACATTAGTATTGTACATACGTGGATGGTATTGAATATGCAGTCATGAGGATTTGTGCCAAAGATTTGAACATGAGCGCCGAGACGGAGAGATGATGGCAAGTGATGTGGTGATGTGAGTTCGGAGGACCCAAATAAGGTGTGAGGGAGTGGGTAAGAAGGAGGGTTACGGTTAGAAACAGAATGAGAGGAAACTCACGACGAAATGTCTGCCGTAGGATCGATCCTAAGGCACAGAGTGTCTTGATAAACCTACGGTCCGGCGTAGAATCAGTTGTAGAACGCAGATTATCCGACTGTAAAATGTGCGCCGTAGGACCGGTCCTATGGCGGACTATCTGTGCAATCAAGTCATCTGCGCCGCCGTAGGACCGGTCTTATGGCGGAGAATCTTGAGGTGCACAACGCACTGTCGTTACATACTACAAGCGGGTGCGATCGGGTATGTCCTAAATAGGAAAGCCGGCGGTACATTTATCTATCGATCACAACTACCGATGAGTGCGATGATGGATCATCCATCGATTGTTGATATACTGTCAAGAACACGTGTAGAAGGGGAGGTCAGGCAATTGTCATTACTTGGCACCAGTTATTACAATCGAGATATCAATCAAGACATCCATCTGACTATACGTTTACAACATGCCTCCGAAATCGCGGACAATCGTGAAAGCGACAGGTAAAGGTAAAGGTAAGGAACGCGCTGCTGATGTTGGTGACAAGGACGTCGGAGCGGGTAAGTCGAAGAAAGCACGCAAAGGCGGAAGGAGGACGGCTGGGTCAGAGGAAGATGCGGAAGAGGAGGAGGAACCAGAACAGAGCCAAGAAGAAGAAGAGGAAGTGGTCGAGGACATCGACGTTGCGGGAATCACAGCTGATGAGCAGGCGCAAGCGGCGATCCTATCGATCAACATCCTGAATATTGTGAACCCAATAAAACCGCTTCATTTTGGACGGTGGAACGATCGCGCGCTCGTGGAGACCAACGCGAGCTCGCTGCATCAGGCAATGAAAAAGGATGCATTTTCGACGACCAAGTTTGAGAACATGATCCCGCTGATCATGGAGCGAGAATGTTTGGATTCTTCATGTATCAACACCGACGTCCAAGTGACAAAAGACGCCCCCCGACTTGTTCTGAGCGAGCGAGGGATGCAATTAAAATCCATCGAGGCGGCGGGAGGTCGGCATCGGTTGCGGGCTGTGCAACTTGAGGTGAAGGAGACGATGGAGAGGATCGATGCATTCAAAGCGGCGGCACAGGGGAAGGCGATGTCAGCTCATGCGCATCGATCGATCGAGGCATTGAAGAATCACCAGACTGTAGTGTCTGAGTGGGGTGTGATTGTCTATGATGCGGGTGAGCGACTGGTGAGCGCGATGAGTGTAGACACTGACGTGATCTGTTAGCGCTGATGCACGCGAACGGAGGCCATCTGGCGAATCACATCTCTCAGAACAAGGCAGTGAAAAAATATGTGGAGTCGGATGCGGAGAAACTTTTGATGAAGCTGAAATTGTACGAGATCTCGTTGGACCAAGGTCCGTCCGCGATTGCGGATTTCATGAAGCAAAGCAATAAAGACTCGAAGTCGGCACTGTCACAAATCTTCAATCACGACGAAACGGTGAAATATCTTCTGTCGTTACATGAATTTAAGCACATCTTCCATTACAAGACGTGCATGACAATCAAATGGATCAAAGCTAATCTACACGGGCTCGGCGGTGGGGTGAGTCTTACAGTGTGTAGTTGGACGACACAACACTGACACGACAATGCTGTCGACCAGATTATCATGTCAATGGTGGACTATCAGATGAGTATTTGGCGGACCCTGGTGACGCATCTCAAGTACTTCGAGATGGTGGACACACCAACATTCGACGCGTACCGAGCGGCAGTGGCGAAGGCGACGGGACTTGAGGATGAGACGACTGTGTTGAGCTGCACTTCGACGTGGTGCATGTTCGCGGAGAATGTAAAGGACACAGACGTGAAGACGGATCCGACTTGGTTGACGACGGAGCTGATGGACCGTCTCATGGTCTTAGGGCTGGGCGGGAAGGATAAGGCATGCCTGACGGGTACAACGCAGGACGGTCACGACGTCATGGACAACTACATTGCCGCACTGATGTCCATGCTCAAGGTCTATATCCGAGGGCTCAAGCAAAAGGATCAAGACACCACCAAGTTCCAGAAGGAGTTGGAGAGGAAGGTTGAATGGGTGATGATGAACCATAGGATGTTCCACTACCAGAGACCTCTGCCTCTCCTAACACCACCGATGATCCTGGAGATGGGAGTATGTCTCGATAATATCTCCTATGGTTTGACCGAGGTGAGTGTTGCGGCGTCTATGATCACATCTATTACAGTCCTGCGCCGTATGACCGGTCATACGGCGCAATTATTCTGTTCTTCAAAATCTCCGCCATACGACCAGTCGTACGGCGGAGATTATTGCTACTGCATTTCAGTATCGTCTCACTCACGTTTGCCATAGTTCTTATCTTGGCTGGATCCCTATGCCCTTTATCTTAGCTCCACTACTAAGAATGCAAATACATCCAAGGACGTCGCCTGCTGGGTCCTGCGTACCATTAGCACCGACCCCGCCAACATGTTCACTGATGGAAAGCGTGCGGCCCAAGAGGTAAGCTTGCTACCCACGCATTCTTCATCCACCGTCCACTTCTGCTCACATCATCTGTCTCCACTAGATCGCGCATATTGTATTCCGTCACTACAACGCATTCATTCAAATGGAGGAAGCTGCCAAAGTATCCACTGTGAAGGACACTCGTCCCACCACCGCCAAGTCCCAGAATGCCGCATCCATGGAGAAGGCATACGAAGGCTCCGATGACGAGATTCACAGCCTTATCAAACGTATGATAGCTTCAATCAAGAAGAAAGTCGGCGGTGGGAAGACCACAGCACTTCTCAGCAACTGGGTTCTCTCTTTCCATACCTGTCATGACTGGCGTTCCCCATCCAACAAACAACCTAACCGCGATTTCAGGAAATGGGCTGTCGTTGCTTACATTGAACCTTTGCTTGTCAGCACCTATCGCGCTGATTTCTTGAGCCAGAACAACTCTGCCGCCTTCCTTCGCACTGAGGTCAAACGCGTTCTCTCCCAATATATGAAGCCCCAATCAATTCTCAGTCGCACAGGAGGCCTCGAATACACGACCGATTATCGTTTCCCTGATGGCATCGTCACCGTCCCAACCACCCTCCAGGAATTCCCAACTCACGAGGCAATCGATAATCAGGAGAGGAATCAACGGCGCAACCTCCATCTTACCACTCTCGCCGCCTCATTTGAGAAACTTGCAAAGAACCCTGCCCTCGCAGCTCGGCCCGCCAGCAACGAAATGCGCGAGGACATTGCTGAGCTTTTATCTTCATTAGAAAAGGTATCGTCTACATCGCACCCCCACATATCATTTCTCATTCACCCCAAAGGCTTGCATCAATAACATATACCGCCGCGAAGCAATGGACGAAGAAGATGATCCAGAAGCCGTCGACCCCTTCGATCCCAAATGGGACACAGCCACCACCTCAACCACTCTTTCCTATGTCCGCCCGCCTCCCTGGACAAAGGACTCCGTATGTTCCTTCCTTTACTGTCTTCAACCACTTCACCTCCAATTCCAGAATGTTGCTGCCGAGCTTGCCCAGTACCTTGCTGATAACGGCAACAACCCCTCACCCGCAATCAAGACGTCTCAGGCTATCCCCTCCACGAAGCCCACCCCTGCACCTGAGGACACGTCGCCACCTCAACAGCCGCCTCACACTCTTACCCCTCCCCCCACCCAGCAGCCCCCCAACACACCCGGGCCCGATGACAACGATAACCGCGAATCCTCTCCTCCTGCTCATGATCCCTCACAGGAGCATGATGCCGGTGACGATGAAGACGACCTCGCCCCCGATCCCCCACCGACGCCCAATGAGGTCTCCCCACCACACACTCCTAAAGCCCTCTCAACTCATTTACAACAAGCCGGACCCTCCGATCATCGTTCGATCCCTCTTTCATTCTTCTTCGCTCCTTCTCACTCTCATCTTCAGAAGCCTCCTCGAGCCCTCTCAGCGCTCCCGACCTCT
>QGOG01012752.1:0-12380 GCA_003313185.1 Collybia sp. MG36
CACATGTTGTTCGAGTTCCAGAAAGGTGCATTGATTGCCCAGAATCCGCTGGCGTTTGAGGATCTACCCCTGCTTGACGACGAGGACAAAGCGGCATTACGCCATGAGATAACGCATAAATGGAGCCAACCCGCTATGCTATATTATCTTGTTATTTTATGTTCTGGTATGTTATCAACACCCCCTCCATGTACTGGCACCGGCCCAACTAAGATGACTTCATCATCACGACCCTAGTCGCTGCAGCAGTCCAAGGCGTAAGTGAGGTTCAATTTGCCCATAGTCTCATCATTGATCCTAGCCTCTGGTCGCGCATTTAGATGGATGAATCGGTCATCAATGGCGCCAATCTTTTTTTTGCTCCGCAATTTGGCATCGACCCGAACCTAAGCCAACGGAACTCGTGGCTTCTCGGCCTCGTCAATTCTGCGCCGTCTGTGAGTATGCCTGCCAGTGGAATCCTACCTATGATGTGTCCTGATTGTTTTCAAGTTATGTTGCGCAGTGCTAGGATGTTGGCTTTCCGAACCCGTATGTACTGCAACTAACTTGTCAGTCCCCAACAATTGAATTTTGGCCAGCTGAACCGTGTCTTTGGTCGCCGGGGCACCATCTTTATCACAGCCACCTTCTCCTTCCTTACTTGCATCTGGCAGGGTCTCACCAACTCTTGGCAACATCTCTTCGTGGCGCGATTCTTCCTTGGAATCGGGATAGGTCCTAAGAGCGCAACTGTGCCTGTATATGCTGCTGAATGTAAGCGCTGTGCATACCCTTCCATATTTTATGTTCACCTGATGGCCAATAGGCGCGCCTCCTGCCATTCGTGGCGCCCTTGTTATGATGTGGTCAGTTATTATTCTTAGGGCGCAGGAGGTACCCATCCTGAAGGTTCTTCACAGGCAAACATGGACGGCGTTCGGGATCATGACAGGCTTCGTGGCTGACCTCGTATTCTTTAAGGTTCCTGTACATAAAACTCATATCACAGGCCTCAACTGGAGATTAATGTTGTCCAGTGTGACTTTGTTTCCCCACACAAGTCTCACTTGATAATAACGTCGGATCCAGGCTGGCATTCCTGCGCTTTTCATTATGGCGCAAGTCTTCTTGTGTCCAGAGTCTCCGCGATGGTATGTGTCCAAAGGGCGCTACGACAAGGCGTACGAATCCCTTGCTCGTCTTCGCCATAAACCAATTCAAGCAGCCCGTGACCTATATTGTGTGTAACAACGATCAGAACAGCATCCCTACGCTAATGGAATTTGTCCTAGATATACATGTTCTACTTGAAGCTGAGAAGGATATAAAGCGGGACAGACACCCCTTCTTCGAGCTTTTCACTGTGCCTCGTAATCGGCGTGCATCACTTGCATCATTTATTGTTATGTTCATGTGAGTCCGCTACCACCCGGTTGCCTTTCGTTCCTCACCTCCAATCTGCAGGCAGCAATTGTACGCCGATTGACTTGATGGAGGCTCTCCACAAACTGATGCAGTGACAACCAGTTGTGGGGTTAATGCTATCGCTTATTACTCAGTACGTTCTTCCTCATACCTCTAGCCCATCGTCCCAGCCATGATCCACCCCAGTCGAACATTTTCGTCCAAGCCAATTTCTCTCAGATTCAGGCTCTCCTGGCCTCCTTTGGATTTGGGGCCATCAATTTCTTATTTGCATTCCCTGCCATCTACACCATCGATACATTTGGCCGGCGGAATCTTCTCTTAACCACGTTCCCTCTGATGGCCATATTTTTATTAATGACAGGATTTGGATTGTACGTCACCCCAGTCATGATCTATCTATCAACTAACGATACTATGATAGTTGGATTCCGGTTGAGAGCAAAGCTCGTATCGGTGTGGTTGCGCTAGGCATTTATTTATTCACCATGGCGTACTCCCCTGGAGAAGGTCCTGTGCCATTTACGGTGGGCCCCCCTCGCTCCATCCGGTAGCTCTGTTCTCAACATAATCAACACGATGATTGGCAGTATTCAGCAGAAGCCTTCCCGCTATATGTCCGTGATATCGGTCTGTGATATCAGCGTCTGACACTATATACGGCTCATTGTGTCATGATAGGAATGAGTGCTGCAACCGCTACGTTGTGGTTCTTGTAGGTATCTCGTGTTTTATTCCCACCCCATGGCTAATAAGATCACTAGCAACTTTATTATATCAATAACATTCCCGCCCCTCATCAAAGCATTTACACCACAAGGCAAGTTTCCATAGTGCAGTAGTAATCATCATACAAACTATCTCTTCATCTCAGGCGCGTTCGCTTGGTTCGCCGCTTGGAAGTAAGCACGCCAGAATATTACGCCCTCGTCCAAATATTAATAGACACTATAGTATCGTTGGGTTCTTTGCTGTCCTTTTCTTCGTCCCAGAAACCAAGGCTCTGTCTTTAGAAGAACTAGACCAAGGTATTTCGTGCTGCTGAACTCTCAATCTGTCTCTCATACACTTGCCATCCAGTCTTCAGTGTCCCAACTCACACACATGCGGCATATCAACTTAAAGCCCTCCCACACTTTATCAGTCGACACATTTTTGGTAGGAAGATCCCCAACCTCCCACCATTGTACCGACACGACGAATGCGCCATTTCGCACACGAAACCCGGGGATCCGGGCATTGGTGGCTCAGGCAATGCATAAGTAATGAAATTATATACTTGAGAAACTTAAAGATCGATTCCCCACGTAAATCCTAATGGTATTCAAAACGATGTAATACCTCCACCTAATGCAATCATTAAATGTGCTTGCCAATACATGTCCAACTGTTAGAAATCCTAGTTGCCATCAATAATCAGCACAAACATAATTTTGAAATCCCTGGAACAATCTCGCACAGGATATCCAACCTTCCAAACAGCGGGATGACCCAAACCACGTCTCTTCAGTACGAAGCACCATGTAAATCTCCATAATTCCCTTGCGCGAAACCACGGTATTTATCACCATTCAAAGGGCCTGTACACAGCCTGGATTGGTGCAAATCTCCTGCTCCCGGCCAACAGCTCCGACCACGATCAGCCTTCCGCCTTGGTATTGCCTCATTCTCTGAGAACTTCCAGAATCGTATAGCCATCATCGGGCTGCAGGATGAACGCGTCCTAGTAGAAGACGACTACACTGACTATCCGGATTTTGTGACCCTATGTGAGACACACCACGGGTATGGATACCCTGCCACAAGTCTTCAATGGCAACCTGCATCGGCTGCGGGTTACGCATGGTCCCAGAAATCGCCATCCACTGAGCTATTGGCGACCACAGGGGATGCGCTCCGTGTATGGGAGTACACTAGTGATGCTCCGACTGGTGTTTCGTCGTATGTGGGAAGGCAGGCGACTAGTGGTGGTAGTCATACTTTAACACTCAAAACCGCATTGTCTGGGGTGCGCTCCCTACCTTTGTGTTCGACCGTTTACTTATGATTGTTATACAGCAATCGAAAGTACAGAACCAGTCTATGGGGGCGCCGCTGACCAACTTTTCGTGGAACGAGAAGGCACCAAGTCTTGTCGTGACATCGTCGATCGATACGACTTGTACCGTATGGAACATAGACACATCAACGGCCATCACACAATTGATAGCGCACGATCGGGAAGTGTACGATGTAGCGTGGCTTCCGGGGTCAACTGATATCTTCGTCTCCGTCGGGGCGGATGGAAGTCTCAGAGCCTTCGACTTGCGAAGCCTGGAGCACTCGACCATTCTTTACGAAACACCTGCGCCTAAGAATATGCCTCCACCCTCAGCTTCGCCATCTTCCACCGCCCGACCCCCGACATCACCATTGCTACGGATTGCCTTCAACCCAGCTGATTCGAACTATATGTCCACATTCCACATGGATGGTTCCGAAGTACAGATATTGGACATGCGCAGCCCCGGCCAGCCGGTCATGGAGCTTAGGGGTCATCACGCTCCTGTAAATGCCCTAGGATGGGGTTCCGCTGAACGTCCTCTCCTAGCAACAGCGGGTGAGTAGTGGTTATTTTTCAGTCTACAAGCCAGGGATAACAGTTTCGACCAGCTGACGACTGTCAACTTCTGCTGTGGGACCTGGCCAGTTACACGCAAGGCGCTGCATCACCCCGAAGCGCAGGGTCTCGCCTCAATTCTCCCCGCCCGGATGCTAAGAAAAAGATCATCACGGAACCGGTCATGGCGTATACCGCCCCGAGCCAAATAACCAACTTGGCTTGGTCCCCCCCAATACAAGGGATGACCATGCACACGGGGCACTCAACAGTGGCGGGCGAATGGCTAGCGATTGCCTCCGGGAAGACGATCAAGGCTCTGAAAGTTTAGTAGGTAATCTGCATGTACTGCTACGTGGATGCTTTCGGATTTTCCAGAGCTTCACTGTGCCTTGAGCTTGTATAGTATTGTGAGCCCCGTGCTTTGAGGGTCATCAATTTATTCAGCTCTCCTTTTTCAATGTGGGTGCCCACTTGCCTTTATCGAAACAACCGTCGGTTGTCTTGAGGCTGGGGGCTAGGGCTGTTTTTTTTTTTCTTTTTTTTCAAATCGCACCCTGACCTTTGCGTTTCGACTTACCCAGGAGGTCGGATGAATATCTTTCGGTGTGTTCTCCTAGAAGTGGCATCGTTTCCGATTGAACACCCTATTAAATATTCAATCCTCGGGTTATGTCTTGAACACTGAAAATATTTCGGTCATGTGGACAACGGCTGTTGCGATTGAACAAGCGATCGGCATAAGGCCTATTTGGGCCGCATCAGCAAATACCATCAGTCGAAATGTCGAATCGCGTGTAACCCTCATAATTCTTGCACGCAACAAGCGACCCCAACTAGGCCCGGTCATTCTGGATGTACTCGAATGTGAGTTTCCGCTGGGGCTTCCGAGTTCTGGCTATGGCTCGAACGTTGAAACGTTGATACCCAGGGAGCCTTGACCCAGGCAAATACATGGGTTTGCTTCATGGTTGGAATGGTAATCATGCGGCAGCATATTGACCCTGCAATAGATCCAGAGATTCCTCGGGATCGATCTCCACTTGGGTTACCACATGCACATTCATATATAATAGGGGACGTTCGCAGGTTCCGTTCGGGTGTATCATCTTCATCTTTCCTTAAAGCCAGGCTGTTGAAGCTGCTTCAATCGAACCTACCAGCGGCTCAATCATCCTTCGTAGACATGCTTGCTACACAACCAACCCAGCGGGCTGCATCCGGATCGAGTAAGGATTTCGACGAGAAGGACCCTTCCTCCGTCTCATCAATTCCCAATAATGAGGCGAGGGACTCTGCAGAGGACCAGCGCGACAGACGTCGCAGGTTTCGGCCATTTGTCTTGACCGGTCTCGCCCTTGTTATCCTCGGGTGGTGGATAAGCGCGACGGTATTAGAGGCAACACGACACCGATGGTACCCACCCCTAGATTCCTTCAAATATAGCCACTAATCAGAGCCGGGACAGGATTGTCCAGTCGTTCTTTGCGTGGTCCTTCATTTTGTGAGGCAGCCCATCGACAATAAATTTGCTATTCATTGACGGGCGATTCAAAGCATCATCGCATTCAGATACATTCCGAATTCTGTTGTAACACGACCGGTCTCTGCAGTCTGGGAGCCCCTCATTTCGCGTCCTTGGTTCAGCCTTTCCTATAAAATCAGGCTAGCAATTGGCTGGCTTTGCCTCCTCGGAATCGTCTTTGGCTCCGCTTTTGGATTCCCGCTTCAAAATGTATGCACCGCTGTTGTCCCATCTTTCATGAATTCATTGTCTATGTAGAACACCAACTATGGAGACCGTGCAATTTCGGTCCTAGGCTTGGCGATCTTTCAAACTTGCTTTTGGTTATCATCAACCAGGCGATCAGAGATTCCATGGTACGCATGTCGTGAATTGTTCCACCAACATGGTGTTAAGCTTTAATCAGGCCGACTATTATCATTGGCTTGTTCCTCCAACAAGCTATCGCGCTATTTGTACTCAAGACTGGCGCTGGTTTTTCCATTTTTAAATGGATCGCTACACTAGCTTCCGATTTCTTAGCCCAAGCACTTGTGGGCGCGGTTTTCTTCTTCGATCCGGAAGTCATTTCAAAGCACTGGGTTTTTGTTGGCGTTGTAAGTTGGCAAATAACAGGCTCATATGGAAACTAACGGCCTTCAGCTTGCCTCAATCATATTCTTTGTGGCGTTTGTCCAGATGATGTATTATCTGGGCGTCATGCAATGGGTCATCAAACATTTGTTGGTTCGCTTATTTTACTGGGGACAGATACTTATTCTTTATAGTGCTTGGTTCTTCTTCAAAGTCATGAATGTCTCGGGAGCAGAGGCTGTAGTTGCTGCTGCTTCACCGTGGATCGGCCAAGGTTCGTTCCCGGTACCAATCACACTGAATCAGCATTTGAACAACATTTAGGCGAATCCGCATGTCTTGTTCGTCCGTATGTTGATCGTATGTCTTGTTCCGCCCATCCGATGCGACGTGATACTGATAATAAATTCTAGTGATGACCGAATCCGAGCTGCGTGCGTGCAAACATCACCGGCCAACGAGCTTAATTAAGACACCCATGGATAGATTTGACTATGACCTCGGGATTCGCCGCCATCGCCGGTTCAGTCCTCACAGCCTACATCAGTCTTGGCGTTCCGGCCGAAAATCTCATCACCTCATCGGTCATGAGCATACCGGCTTCGATCGCCATCAGTAAGATGCGCATGCCCGAGACGGAGGAGCCAGTCACTCGTGGGCATGTCAGCGTTGATCGGGGTGAAAATGAAAAGAATGCACCGGTGAGACTAGTCATACTCACAAAGAACGACAACACCGAATGATATATGACGCTAGGCCAACGCGCTCCACGCGTTCAGCCAAGGGGCGATATTTGGCCTTATCGTAGCGGGACAAATTCTGTAGGGGCGATATCATATCTTGTGATCATATCCTTACCCCATCCCGCAGCGCCAATGTGCTCACCGTTTTATCGCTTGTCGCAATGTTTGTGCTGTAAACGCATCTTGATCGTCCGCTGACTATAGCTTTTTTCCAGGATTAACGGTCTCCTCACCTGGATTGGTCTCGGGTTCGGAATCGACAAACTCACAATCGAGCTCGCCATCGGTTATGTCTTCTATCCCATCACCTTCTTCCTTGGCGTCCCACGCGCTGAGATCCTGCGCGTCTCCCAGCTTTTCGCCACCAAGATCATTGCAAATGAATTCAAGGCTTACCTTGACCTCCAGACCATCATGAAAGGATCCAATCCATTGACCCCCCGTGCCTATACGATTGCGTCATACGGCCTCTGCGGTTTCGCCAACCTCGGCTCCCTTGGTATCCAGATCGGCGTGCTGGGCGCGCTGGCACCTTCCCGAAGCAAGGTGATCGCGAGGATCGCTGTGTCTGCTATGATTTGTGGTTTCATCTCTACCTTGCAAACCGCAGGAATTATGTGGGTCCAGTTTCGATTTCGTTTCTCCCTGTACTCATCCATAATGTTCTAGTGGAATGCTTGTGTAGTCCCCATTAGACAGCATCACCTATTGTTATCGGATCTATATTATTGGAGGGGATGCTAGCTGGACCCCTGCGAGGGTTATGTGAATCACGAAATTCAATGTTCTGCGATTCAACCGCACGTGGATAACTCGTCAGTTCTGATATTACGATACGCAACCGTGATGGTGCTATAAATCAATACTAAGTACAATCTCATGAGCCCATTCTCTGATTTCCTGCCATTCTTAACCCAGCTTTACGTTATCACACAAGCATGCCGCTGCCAAACGATCAGAAAGTGAACATAACTGAAGAGGCCGACGTACACGATACCCGCTGTCTGGAGCGTTGACATGAACCCACACACCATCGCAGAGAATGCAATGCGCGCAATAACCTTGCCGCGCGAAGGCGCTAATGCGCCTAGCACACCAATCTGGATACCTAGGGACCCGAGGTTGGCGAACCCGCAGAGGCCGTATGACGCAATGGTATAGGCACGGGGCGACAGGGGGCTGGTTTTCACCATCTCCTGAAGGTCGAGGTAAGCGGAGAACTCGTTTGCCACCAATTTGGTCGCGAAGAGCTGGGAGACGCGCAGAATCTCGGCGCGCGGGACGCCGAGGAAGAAGGTGATGGGGTAGAAGATGTAGCCGATGACCAGCTGAAGGGTGAGGTGATTTATCCCGAAGCCATGACCGATCCAGGTCAGCAGGCCGTTGATTCTTCATGAAACATCAGCGGCTGGGTGACCCCAAGAGTATACAACTCACGTGGCAACAAGGGACAGGACCGTCAAGACGTTGGTCCTGCGAAGGGCTGTTGAGCACCCCTCCCGCTTGATGAAACAAGAACCACCTACAAAATCTGTCCCGCCACAATCAGGCCAAAGACAGCACCCTGGCTGAAAGCATGCAATGCATTCGCCTATTGAAGCCAATTTCAGAGACTTGTATGGGCCCCTAAGAGAGTGTACGTGCCGGCCCTCCTTTGCCCTCGTCACCCCGGTCGACGGTGACGCGACCGCGGGTGACGGGCTCCTCCGTCTCAGGCATCCGCATCTTGCTGATAGCGATGGAGGCGGGGATGCTCATCACAGAGGAGGTGACGAGGTTTTGTGGGGGGACACCCAGACTAATGTAAGCGGACAGCACTGAACCGGCGATGGTGGAGAATCCAGAAGTCATTGTTAGATCTGGGATACGTTTGAGCATCTAATTTGGGGCTGTGTGCTAGTACATACGAAGCTCCGATTCGGTCATAACTGAGGGAATTGGTTAGATGAAGTATGGTTTGCGAGCGGGAAAAGCTCACGGTCAACGTAAGGCCGAACAAGACACGCGGATTCTCCTGGGAGTATGTCAGTAGAAATAATTCAACTGCCTGGAAGTCCGTGACCTTGTCCAATCCAAGGAGAGGCCGCAGCGACAACGGCTTCCGCACCGGATACATTCATGATCTTGAAGAAGAACCACGCACTTGGAAGATATGAGGTTGAGTTAGTAGGTAAGGAGGCTGAATGCTCACAAGTTTTTGATGACCCATTGCATAACACCAAGGTAATACATCATTTGCACAAATGCGATGAAGAAGATGATGGAGGCCAACTTGAATGCGCGAAATCAGTACCATACATATTGCGGGATGACTATGGCTTACGGTGTTCACAAAGAACCAATGCTTGCTAATGACATCAGGATCAAAGAAGAATCCGGCACCAGCCAGAGCCTGCCCCAAAAAATCTGCTGCAAGTGTTGCAATCCATTTGAAGATTGAGAATCCAGCACCGGTCTTGAGTACAAACAGAGCGATGGCCTGCTGCAGAAATAGGCCGACGATGACCGTGGGCCTTTGCGGTGGTGAACGATAGAATGGATATCATCCTAGCCGCGACATACCAAGGAATCTCTGATCTTCTGGTGGAAAATAACCAAAAACAGAACTGGAAAACGACAAGGCCGAGGACTGAAATGGCACGGTCACCATAGCCAGTTCCCTGTGAATGAATGGACGAGCTTGGTGTCAAGCGGAGTCGTATACACGAAATATACCTGTTGCAGGGGGAACCCAAATGCAGAGCCAAAGACTATTCCGATGAGGCAAAACCATCCGATGGTCAATCTAATCTTGTACGGGAGCCTGTAGAATGGCCTCTGGAACGTGGGCTCCCAAACGGCAGACACCGGCCGCGAGACTACAGAGGTGGGTATAAACCGGAAGGCAATGACACTTGAACACCGCGATCGGTTTTAGAACGCGCGATAAAGGGTACGAGACGTACAGGATGAAAAACCAAGCGAATAGCGTCTGGACTATCCTGTAATGAAAGGTCAGGGCGCTGTTGTGGGCGGAACGAGACGCGAATACCATCGATGCCGTGTGGCCTTGAGGATAGTGGAGCTGATCCACCACGCCAGGATGAGGAGCGCAAGGCCGCCCAAGAAGAACGGGCGGATCTTGCCGTAGAGTTCGCGGCGCCTTCCCTGGTTTGCCTCTGCGTCGTCGCTGTCCTGGATCAGCGGTGAGGGCTCAGCTGCCGCTGGCTTCTCCTTGCCAAAGGACTCGGTGGAGCGAGATGCCCTGCGCACGTCGGGGTCCCGTTTGACAAGACCCACGGGTGGGGCTGTGGACTGTTCTTCGGCGACAGCTGGGTAGACCATCAGGTTGAGCTGACGGTAGCAAGCAGAGGATGGGCACACGAGCGAGAACCTGGTGCTTTAATGGAAGTGGAGAAGTATCACAAACCGGGCAAAAGCCCCATGCGTTGATCCACCCATGTGTGCCTGCGCGCCAACAAAACTGAATGTTGATAAGGATATTCAATATTGATTCTGCCGTTATGGCTCCCCACAACGTTACAGTTGAGTTTCAAGTTGCTCATGGCCGACAGGGACTGGTGACAGCCTGGTCAGTGGTGGGTATACAGAAGCGGATAACATTTCCAACCATGCGGGTATGTCAATCAATACGCGGCCATACGGAGAAGTATGGTAGACATCTGAAAAAAGAGTAGTTGGGAATCCGGTTAGGCACTCAACATTGCTCCGACGCCGGCACTCCGATGTGGGGTTGTCCATTGGCGATGCTTTTCAAAACTGTAATCTTCCTGAATTCACGCACGAGGTAAGCTGGATTCGGACTGCCATTCCCATCATATCTGGGGTTTTGAATACATCTGCTGGCGCTTAAGCGAGTGCTGCCAGGGTGACCTTATGCTTTGGTGCCACGCCGTGTTGGGAAATATAAGTAATGTATATTTACTATTGAATAATCTATGGTCAGAACAACAGGACGAACCCTAGGAGGAACGGATAAAATGCAAAATCCCCCGAGACATACAAGCATAAAAGAAAGGGGTTACACGCTCACGTCGTGGTGAAGTTTTGTTACATGCCAGGAGGGTATACCAATGGGGGTAAGTCACAGCTAATATGGCAACGGTGCGTCACGGGGTGCGTTATTGTTAGTTAGTGTTTATATTTTTAGACTCTTCCCTCGACACGGTCCTCGATGAGCTTGGCTACTGCGGGCCCATGAATAGGTATCGATGTCCCTTGAAAGCCCTCGGGGTACCCCAGTGGCGGCTCATTTGGATGGGTAAAGTATCTGCCCTCATTGATCAAGAAAAGCAGAGGGAGATGCAAGAAAACGTACGTGTCATTCCACACTGAGAAATGTCTCATTCCCAACGCACGGGCTGTCCACTCATAGTCATGCGCAAACCCGCCAGGGTAGAACATCTCAATTACGGCAGAGGTCCTGGTCGGCTTCATCATTACAAGATGTGTCAATCCATTACCATGTACACCGAGCAGGATCTGGAGATGGTCGTTGAAAATGGATCGGCATCGATGAGTGCTGGACTCACCGTTGTTCTCCCGACGAGTTTCACCTGGTCGTCTTTGCTCATCAATTCTGGTTGAACAATATTCAATTCCCACTCAACCCCGTCTTCCACCTTTTTCCGCCTCACGAGATCCTCAAGCTCCGCCACGAGCCCGTCATGATCCTCCGAGATAAGGTGCCTACGCACACCCTGCCGGTTGATATATGTGATAACCACATTATCGGGCAGCGGGAGCCCCTCCGGTCCTTCGATACCCTCTACGCTCCGCTCATCCATGTACACCCTCTCGCCTGCGAACCGCAGCACGGCCTCGCGGATGCTCGACCACCATCCGCCCAAGGGGTCGATCGCGGCGTTGCGGCGCATGTATTCCCAAGCCTCCGACGCAGTTCGCTGAGTTTGTGCCCCGCAGACCTCGCCGCGGTGTGCTGCGCTACGGTCCGCGAGCAGGGCCAGCGGGAAGTGCCAGGCGCGCTCGGAGCTGGTCGGGGAGGGCGCAGTGGCGGCGATGCGGTCTGCCCAATCCTTCTGCACCTCGATGGAGATGGAGGGGAATGCGGCGTGCAGAAAGTATGAGTTGAAGCCAGGCTTATCCCGCCACCCTGTGGACTCTGCGTGCATGAAGATGGCGCGGGTGGGGGGCGCGGGCTGGTATATCGCGGCAGGGGGCGGGTTGAAGGAGGGCTGGGTTGGTGGCCCGGTTAGAGGTGGCATCTTCTGAAGGGAAGGTGCGATGTTGGCTGTGGGATTGAACGCCCCGTAGAGGAATGCCCAGCTGCCGAATAACAGCTCGGCAACAAAGTGATAGTAGTGGTCCAGGAACTGAGATGGTTCATTGCAGAGCAGCTTTGTGGTGGCATAAATGAATTCCGTGCAGGTATGTGGCAATCTGATAGCTTACCGTGCTCCCTTCGACAGTGCGTACGCGGTGCCGTTCCCACTCGCCCGCGTGTCTGGCCCACCGCTGGCTAGCAGCGGCGGGAGTGACAATGTCCATATCCATGTTCGTGGGCTCGCGTAGG
>QGOG01012927.1:0-11050 GCA_003313185.1 Collybia sp. MG36
TTATCAAAGTAGAAGGCTTCCTCGGTGCCGGGCATGGTCATAATTAGCCCTCCTCCGGACAGACAAACAGTCACGGGCGATGTTGATTCTTCGGTTCCGCGCGCAGTGGACAAAGAGTCAATCTTTCCCCTCTGTCCAATTGTATCCCACCTCCACGCGGGAATCGACCAATCACACCTCCTCCATGGGCTAGTAGCGATAAGCGCGAAACAGAGGAGTCCTGGGACGGCAGTTCTTGCCCCTCGTTTGAGGCTGTGGCACTAGCCCGTTGTGCATATCAGCGACTATCCGGGCTTCTGATCATCCCCCACTCAGTGCCTTCCCAGATACCTGTCATTACGAGAGATATAATCAACCTTCATAGGACTTGGTGCGAAGGCGTTTTCATTTAAGGCAGGACTTTCCGTTGTGGGATTCCTATGTTCAGCTGAGGCATACACCCACATCCACTGTGACGGTAAGGGTACCTCCGCATCATAGCTATCGGTAAGTTTCTTCCCGCAATCCACACTCATACGTACATAAGTATGACGGGGGTGATAGACCCATCATGAAATTCCTTTCGGCCGCCGTCACGTTTTCTGCGGTGGTCGCGAATGCTGTCGTGGTCCCTACTGGAAGCGAGGGTGCTGGCCTGCAACGCTTACACCATTTAGGGCCAGGGCCTGTCGAGCTTCCCCTAGCAGTACCAATCAGAGGTACAGATACCAGTGGGTTCGCTCCCCATTCCTGTAGCGGACGTGCTGAACTTTACGGCCCGATGAAAGCTGCCCTGATACATGTTGGCCGTGATGATTTGCAAAGTGATTCCGGATCCGTCCCAGGGCGCCCCCCCGATTCCTCGGACCGTTTCCCCCCTGGCTTTCCATTTGACCATGAACACTCTGTTGGTTCTGCGGACAGTGTTCACTTCCCGCTTGGCTTCTCGTTTAACCACGAGCGCTCCTTTGATTCTGAGGATGGTTATCCATTTGACCGTCAAAGGAATGTGGTCCCAAAACCCACCAAGGGGACTTCCGCAACAGGTGCGCGCGGGGATTCGATTATATCCAACGATGCTGAGTCTTGCTGAAAGATCTTGGCAAACCCCTCGATGATGCGCAGGACCCTTCATCTCCATTGGGTGCAAGTACGAATTCCCCTACACTGTAGGTTATGGAACTCACAAGATTTTCGATGCAACCCCAGATGCTTGAGGTACGTAACTACTTGTACCAGCACCATGGAAAGTTTTAACGGCTGGGGACCGCAGGGTGTGTCATGGTCACAGCCAGCGCAGTAAGTCGGTGCGCCGATTCCAGGTTCCACACCACTCAATCATTATTTTTCAAAATAGGTGCCGCACGACTTCGACCCAGCGTTGTAGTCTCAATTGATGGAAATTTATGGAGGCAAGCGACGGGTGGACATTGACTGATACCTACCCTTTTCGGACACGGTTCATGTAAATATTATGGCTCCCATAACTCAATCTCGCAATATCCAGACAAAGCTCCGGCATTTTCGAGCTCTGGATGATGCTACAATTGGGGAAGAGGGAGGCCCTAGAACCCGCTGCATTTTTGGCGGGGGGGATCGAGGAAATTTCCACCTGGCGTTTGTCAAGACCCTCATTGAAGAATTCGAGTCCCTGGGAATTGTGTTCGGAAAGTTAGACTTGGCCTAGTCAGATAGCCTGCACTCACTCTCAAAGGAGATCCCCCCAGTGTGTCCGGGGTTGTGATTACCAAGTGAAAAGCGGAAAGAGACGTCGTCCGCAGAATCAACAGAGCGCTCGGAGACGGAACCACCCTGCGAATCATCATCACCAACAAGGAACTGTAGCGAACTTGGACTAGCAGTTCCCATTGAGGGGTCACATTGGGCAGGTCCGCTGCAGATGCGACCCACAAGCCCAGTTCCTCAGTCCGAGGGGCGGAGGTTGTTGAGCGCTTCCGGTGGGGGCTACGACAATACTCGTGAGCGCTGCATGATAGTTGGTTGTGGTGTGGGTGTGAGCCTTCCCGCCGCAATGAATGAGGGCGTATACCTCAGTGGAAGCTGGGGGATGGTCCTAGCAGAAAGCCCGGCCTCAAATGCACCTGGTGTCAATCGCTGCGAAGGCACTGAGAGCCAGTCAGGTATCGGACGAATAAGGAAAGTGTTCCGAGAATGCTGCTTTAATTTGTTGCTGGTAATATTAGCCTTGCGTATCAACAAGGACACATCATCGGTGGTGACGCAAATCCTCCTTCAAAACAGCTCCGCAGTGATCCAACAACGATCAAATGATATATTTATTCGTCGGCGCATCAGAATTAAATGGAGACCAGCGCGATATCACTACCCTGCTCACATTCCAACCGCTTCGTCGGCTTGAATGCGACCCCCCGCGTGTTCAAACTTCAGAGAACTTCTCTACTTGAAGAGCTCACACTAGCTCGAGGATCCTTAGAGGCCAGGCCGATGACCAAGGTGCAACACCTCCACTGCGGATGCCAACGCACCGATGCTCTTCATGTCCACCGAACGCGGATTGAAGGTCCGATCTGGTCTCACACACCAGGGACAAGCTGAGCCTCATTTCGTTGTCTCCCAGGAACCTCAATAATGACCGCTGACACCAGTGGCTTCGCTCTCCATTCCTGTAGTGGACGCGCTGAACATTACGGCCCGATGAAAGCTATCTGTCCCTCCGATTCTGCAGGCGATGTTCATTTCCTGCCTGGATTCTCGTTCGACCGTGAGCGCTGAGCCGTGTTAAAAGGTCTTTGAAAATAATGCAGACGGCCTTCCATCCTTATTGGGTGCGAGCGCGAATTTCTCTACACTGTCAGCTACGGAACTCACAAGATTCTGGACGCAACCTGAGCTGCAAGTTTGGGTAGAGTTACTACTTGTACCAGCTCCACGGAAATTTCTAACCGCATGTGATGTGTAGAACGCATTGTCGATGAGCGCAAACGAGGGTGGGTGGCTGTGATGGATTGCTGTGTTTGCGGCCCCAACTTGTCCTTGGGATCGATAGACGTGACGTGGTGGGTAGCCGATGATCCTATAATCACATTGGGTTAGTTATCAGAGCGGTGATTGAAAGGCGCATATGGGCTAGCAAGTGGTGTATCGTTGTGAGCCGTCATCGATTGCTGTCTTAGCTTGAAGTTATTGCCTGCATCGCAGCCCGGCGTTCTCCCACTGTCCTGATTGTCCCCAGAGTGACTGGCGTCGTGGTACTGGCATGTGATCGAACCCTCGTGTGTCATCCCATCATCGTAGGCAAGAACGGAGGGAGGGGTAGATGGTGAACTCACACAAAAGCAAGTTGTCACGGGATAAGCGGGATCACGCTGCGCGATGTCGAACCCAAAACTTCGACAAGTCCCGCGCACGTCACCTGAGACTTTCATGAATATCAAAAACCTGCAAGGTCCTAGCAAGATGTCCCAACAATGAAAGATCAGGTAAAAGCCATCAGATATAGATATAAAGCTGGGGATTTGGACAATCTCCTAAAGCAGAATATTTTTTGTACAAAAGTACTAAGCGGTGTCTAAGCGCACAGCACCAGAAAATGTCATACGGTGGGTGTTTACGTTACACCCGCAGGAATAGGATTTGTGACACATTGCTTGTATGTATTCTCTAGGGTGGCACAACATGAGCAGGGTGCATTACCATCTGCGAACGTCAGGAAAACCCGAAATGGTTGGTGATCATGTTGAATGCGCACCCGATTATCGCTGACAGGTAGAATGTTGTATGCGTCAGGGGTGGGCACGTCAGTGTGATATTGGTTTAGTTCGCCTCCTGCGCACATTCAAGCTTTCATTGGCACAGGTTTCCGGTGATGCATTTGCGGGCGCGTCGACACCCTTTGCGTTTCCAAAAAATATGTTCCATTCACCTACATACTAGATGATCGGTCTAGGGTGAGCACATTCCAGACGCCTACCCTTCCTCGGGCGTATCGAGATCTGGAATTCCACTTCCTGAGCAGCTACTTATTTGAGCACTGGCATCCAAAGCCATCATTCTCAGCTGCTGCTGAACCTGGTCCGGTGGTTTGCGCGTCCGCCAGGCCCAGGGAGCTCAGGCAATTGTGTCGTAATGATCCATCGCCTCGCTACAGTGGCAGCCGCAATGATCAAGCTCCGACGCCGCAGCATTAATTTTCGTGGCGGTTGGAGCTGATGTATCACGAATTATAGGAATGCCTCACCACGCTACCCCCTTTTGTGCGCACGGGCCTCCCTCGCCCTCAATTACGCATTCGCTCAATTGGTTTGAAATCAGGTGAGTACATCTTCTCGTCAACAATTGATTTATTCCGGGCACTTCTGGGCATTCAGTCTATCTCAGGTACTGTTGGTAGCCTGCTTCCTTGCGTGGCTCGATCTGGACTGCCTGTTCGAAAGCCGCATTCGTTATTTCCAAAAAAAGCGCGACGAAAAAATGATCTCAGAGCTGTCAATCATCATCAATTACCCAGCTTTATATTCTTCATCACCACATTGAAAGAAATAATATTTTTGTGACAGCCGTAGTTCATACACAGAGCCGACACACCCCTCATGGACCAACTGCAGGTATGATGCGGCCACCAGTGAGCCTTGGCCAGCCTTGAGTGGGCTGTGATTTGTTGTGGATTGGTTGATGCGCGCGGGTGGCGCCTGTGTGGCATGATGGATTCTCCCCGAGAAATTTCAGCCTAAAAAGGGTCTATTGTATCATACATATGTGTAGCTATAAATATTATGCTGCAGCATATCATGATTGGGCTCTCTGCATACATTTCAAGGAAGCTGACAAATGAAGCACCACGAGCAATTACAAATCGAAGGCGCGCGCAGCGTCAGTGGGCCAGGGCGGTATGGGCGGATCAACCGACAAGTGGGTGATGTATCAGGTGAATTGCCGTGAAATTGTATTGGGTTAGTGTACCACTCTGCCAACATCTGGTGCCTACATGCCCTCCCGCTCCCACATTGCTCCAGACGCCAGGCTCACTTCCTGCACCCATATAACTACGCGTCCCTATACGAAAGCGCGAATTTGGTGGAAAGTGACCAACAAGAAATCTACCCCCACTTTCCTCAATTTCTGTTCCCGCGTCGGCATCATCGGTTCCGTGCAGGAATTGGTGTCGTGTATGCGCTGATAAGATTCAACTGGATTCAATTTTCCCAGACATTAATGACTTATGTACCTGGGCTAAATGGGGAAAGATACAGATAGCTTGTGAGCGCTTCGAGATTCATTTTACTTCATTTTAGCCATTATCTGTAAGATTGCGAGTCTCCCGCGCGCGATCGTTGGGTTCGTAGCTAGTATCAATATATTTTGCAATATACGATTGTAAAGAATACACACAACTCGGAAGCGGGCGACATTGGGACGTTGAAGATTAAGCTAATCCTAACCCTCATTTGAACGCTGGGACGGAAATTCCATGAAAATCTTTATACGAAAGCGTGAATTTGGTGGCAAGCGATTTCTCCTTCGTGAATGAACCATCTGCGATAAGATATTGGTTATTGGTCGGGGTGAACATCATAATTTCTGTCGTCGTGGTTTTATCCGGCCAGAGGGTCTTATATTTGGAGATATCATCTTCGGAAAATATTATCGTCCAAGGCTGGGCTACCCGTTAGCCAGTGAAGGTTCAGTGGGGAGGTGGACACCTACTGGTTGCAATGGCCGCTGTAGGAGGACCAAGGTCCCGGAATCACCCACACCCAAGATGAATTTATCATCAAGTGTCCTAAATTGGCTCAGCAAAAATGGAGCGGAACCGATAATCACGAAACGAGAAACCTCAACGTGACCGAAGCCGACCTCTCGTTCAGGGGATTGTTCAGATAGAACTCAATCGGGTTCAGGAGGATTGGCGACACGGGTCCAGTACTACTCGCAGTTTTTATGCTGACGCCCACTGAGGAGTCGTAGGGCTAGAAGAGGGGACAGATCAGGATTCTGAAGAGTGATAATCCAAACCAAACTCACCGGGGGTGGGGGGCTGGTTGGTGGAGGGCCGAATATTCTGACTTTCAGAGGGTTCGCAGCCACCGCCGCGCCAGCAGTAACCGTGCCCATCGTTTGCAACGTATTGGCGAGATCCTCCCAGTCGGGATCTTCGTTGACCCAGGAGTCTCGGCTCTTATCCAGGTTGTGGAGCAACTTGGCGATGGCAACGAAATCCTCGTCCTCCATATCCTCCACAACGGGCTGATCTAGCCTTTTGTCCTTGAGTTTCTTGATGATCTCCTCTTGATCGTATCCAGCATCTTCAAAGAGTTGGTAAATATCCTGAATCATAGGCATCCATAGGAATAAATTGTCCAAGTGAACGAGGAGACGCTTGATCTTGAGACGAGACTCGAAGAGCTGAAATGGGCATGTTTGGTTCAAGTTTATGTGAGAGGAAGAGCACGCCCCGTACCGAGTTGATCGCTTCACGAAGCTTGACGCGATTGAGCGCCCCCATGATGGCGTCAAAGCCCATGTTGATCATTTGGAGCACTAGGAGAATCTCAGCCGTAATGGCTAGTCCTAAACTCGAGGGTCAATGTACAAATATGAGAGTAAGGAAGTGAGAATACCAGCAAAGAATCCGATGCCGCCTGCCAGGGCGCCAATTGCGCTAATGATGAGGCCACCAATAGCAACACTAAACCAATATAACACTGCCCCACAATCCGACGAATGAAATCCCACTCACACTCCCATTGCTCCAATGAATACTTGATCAATCCTAATAGATGATGAGATCAATATTAATCCCGACAAGGGTGGCGTCTACCTACATTTCCGTGTTGTCATACACCCTTTTAACGTTCTTCCATTGTTCAAGAGCCTCTCCCGTCCCGGTCTTCTCTACCAATTTAGTAAGATCGTCAAGATTATTGCAACCAAACGCCTTCATGACTTTGTTGATTTTTGCCTGGTAGGGGCCAAGGACACGTTCGAGCTCGGCTTTCTTGGACTCGAATTCGACCTTGAAATATTCGCAGTCGTTCCCGAGCTCCTGGGCACGGTTATACCGATTCCCATTGTCCGGATAGAATAGTGATTGTCCGTTACCCATGTAGACTGAGAGTGTGTGGGGTTGATTTGTGCCTAAAGTGACCTACTGTCCACGGCATTTATGTGTGAATGGCGAGCGGTTGGTGAGTGATCATGGTGAATTAGGCAACGACCCCAAAAGAAATCTGTTTCCACAGCCCAGCGACGAGGATTGCTTCTTCCAGTTGGACTCAATGGTGGAGCTGTCGCCCAATGAAGAAGTGGGAATCTTTCGTGGAAGGACGGAGATTGCCACTCTGAACGTCCCCCCCTCCGAACAGGCCCCGATAGAATGAAACACCGCCCAAGCGATCCATTAATATAATTCTGGAGTGGGGCCCTGTGAGAGATGACTGATAGCCCAAAAAATGCCTTGTGACATACCAACATGATCGGGCAATAACTGGACGCAAGAAAATCGTGGAACGCTGATCCAATATGTTAGGCGAGTGCTGTTCAAGCCACCAGGGTAGAAAGAACAGAACAATAAAGTCTTAGTCCATACCAATTCCTGTCAAGCGGGGTTTGGGAGGGCCGAAGGAACCTCTAACTCTTCCAAAATAGAGAGTGACCGGGAAATGAAATGTGCACCCCTTGATGCTGAGAGAGCTCCCGCTCTCGCGAGACAGCGAGAGTGCGGAGTATCCAGGCTCCAGAGCACACCAAAACATATATATAAGTTCCGAGAGAGGGGAGGGGGCGGCCGAGAAAACGCGATCGTATGTACAGGAGAGAACTGGCACTAACCATGACTCGCCACTGAGTCAGAGCCTTCAAGCTGAAGCGATCAACGTCGAGAGCGTTCAGTGGCGCCCTTGGACGTGTGAAAGTTGGTGTGCTTGTCCTCTAAACAAAGCCAAAGCCCCGGATGGCCCTGGGCTCGCGTCAGGTGCATTGTCGAATTGACATCGATTCTCATGAAGTTCCGGCCACATTCACGGGTCCGAAAAGCATGTATATAAGCGATGTCAAAATTGAAACATGGTAAGTACGTGAGCTCGGGATCAGGACTCACCGGTAGGTGCCTACCGCAAAATCATGAGCGGTATCTGAATGTAGCTCTCAAGGCCCGGGCCTTCTGCTCAGCTCCCTTTCCGGAGTCCGCAAAAATCAGAATGATCTCTCCTCGCTGTGTGGGTACATTCAATAACGGCCCAAGGTCAGCAGAAGGGATCATGAGGAGGGCCTTTCCAATAGGCTTCAGTCAACAAGTGACCAATTTATGCTATTCACTCACCAAACCTTCGTGTTCATTGTCTGGGACAGTCAGCCGGGGTTGAATTATCGCCGCGTATCTGGATCCTAAAAGGAAGTCTGCATTTTGGGGCCCCGGACGCGCAGTAGCCCTAATCATTTCAAAGAATTCTAGTCTTCTAGAAGTGAATCTGCCCCCATGACTTTCGGGTGCACTCAACTGAACAATTGATTCTCACCATATATCCGAATTCAGAATTCCAGGAGCGGTTCCGCTCCATTGTGATCACTGGTGTGTCAGAACTCCATATGTTCACTTGTCCTAACTACTTTCAGTTTGAATGGAAAGGCTTGCCCTTGTGTCGAGCCGTTCCTCATGTGTGCTGTGGTAATATCTCCGCTATCATGATTACATTTCCAACCTAGGCAGCTCCTTTGGGAAAGAACTGGGACGACACCCCCACCAGCCACATTCTCATTGGTCGCATCTACCATGGGCGCGGTATAAAAGGGTTTTGTGAAATCCAGCAGTGGCAACCAGCGCACTCGTGCGATCAAGCAATCCTCGAACGACGAAACTTCACAGCTTCAATCCTCACCACCCTTTACTATCCTGCCCAATGTCTGATTCCAACGTAGGCCGTACGTTGGATTGCCAGCCGCACCTCCACCACCCACAGCTGATATTGAGACTTGCAGTTTGGTACCCAGATAACATCAAACGCCGCGACCGTGTCACACAATTGGCCAATGACATCTATCTCATGCAAGAGGGGGTTGCCGAAGCCAAGGCTGACATGGACAAGGCAGACAAGCGCATGGTCCCATTGCTTGATGAAATGCTCAAGAACCACGGGATGAAAACCTTTACCGATCTCAAGGCAAAACTCGACGCGACTCTCACGCCAGAACAGAAGGACTCGTACAACGCGGTACGTTGTTCTTCGTGAGGAAGGAGCGCATATTCATAACATCGCGTAGCTCGTTGAAAGGTACCAAAAGATGGACAAGGATAATGACGATGCCATAAGTAGGTTGCAATCTTATCTCCGTGACTGAGAATAATGTTTCTTGCATCACCAGCGGCCATCTCTGGCATTTGTTTTTTTAGTAAATCAGACCACGCATCATCATGATTTATCAGCTAACCGTGAGTGCCTAGCTGGTGTTACTTCGGGGGGTGCGTATGGTATGGCTCACTGCTTGAAAAGGCTGACTTCAGCCAGCGATTGACCTCGGCAAGTTTCTGCTTTGCGGTAAGAAATGCTTTGACCTTTCCACGCGAAATTATTCATACATATAGCAGGTCACGTCATCGAGACCTTCGACTCCTGTATAAGTAAGAATTCTGGATATGTCTCTGCTCCACCACCTAACGTCTTGATTTTACTTTCAGGGGCATTCTTTATACTTATCACGCAGGGTTTTGAAGCTGGAAAGTCCGCGTGGCAGGCCGTTGCCAAAAGTGTTGAAAGCGCCATTGGTAATGCACGATCTCCTTGGCCTCCACCTGTTAAAATCCTTACGGACGACTAGATTTCCTGGAAGACAGTAGTAAAGTAGCCAAGTATGCTGCAAGAGTTAGCAAATTCCTCAAGATCGTCGCCGTTGTTGGTGTCATTGCCGACGCGTTCATCTTAGCGATCTCGGTCTGTTGTTCTTGCAGGAGCCAATCTGTCGCTAAAGTATCTTGCAGTATTTTGAGGAGAAAGCGCAACGCGATGCTCTTCAAGATGCCACCAATGACCTGTTTGTCCGGCGGCTCATTTCCAAGGTAGGGAATACGCTCTGATCCAAGGGCTTTTTGATTGACGTTAGTTTAGCACTACGAAAGAATGTGCAATGCAATCAAGGTTTGTTATCTTACTGGTTCATTCCTCCCCTTCTGATTGGTTTGCAGACTCAAGATGGGATGATGATTTCATACCTCCTCTTTGTAACCGACGGGGTTATCAAGCCCGAAGACCAAATTGCTGCCGATAGGGTAAGGGTGCAATGCCAACAAAAAGGGAGACTCAATCGTGTTTTGTCAGATTGCTAACAAGCTGCTGGAATATGTATCCAAGGACTGGGCGGATATCACTTCTGAATACGTCTATGGCCTCTTGCAAACGCTTGATTCCGACCGTGGCTCCTGGACAAACGAAGATCCGTCCAAAGCTAACGCGATCGATCAGGCTGACAAGGATGCCCCCAGCGACGGTGTCCGTACAATATCACCAACTTTATTCAACAAACACTGACCAAAATACTTGCACAGTCGCTCATCGAATATGGCGTTGATGGCACGGACGAGTTCGCTGAGTATATGCGGGAAATCGCGGTTTCTGGCACCCCCGACAAAGAGAAGATCTTGCGGCTCCTCTGAATTCTGCGTCGCCCTCTGTACCTACATTTGATCTGCTGAAAGAGCTGTTCTGGCGTCGTACCCTTTTTTCCAATCCATGTACCTGTATCCTTGAAATTCACAAGTCTTCGTGAGGAGCCACTCCAAACGACGACCTGGGTCATAGCGATACTCGATAATCGGATGTAGGTGGTAGACTTGCCTGCGAATTTAAGTGCGACTGCATCGCCCAGCGCCTCCTGTTCGGGGTTGGTCATGTTGACTACAGCCGGCACTGATCACCATAATTGAAGATCGCTGCACTTGCTACCAGCGCTGCCGTCGCCGACCTGTATGACATTGACGAAAGGCGACCTATCCTACATCTGCATACAGGGGGGAGTGTGGAATTATGCTACGCATGCGGGCGGTCCTCGGACCGATGGGTTGCCTACGCATTGCACGAATGGGTTCAGAGTCCTTGGATGC
>QGOG01012948.1:0-14300 GCA_003313185.1 Collybia sp. MG36
AAGGAAATGGGGGAGGGGGGAGGGGGGGACTCACGCGCTGGTTCATCATTTTGCATCGCGTCTGAGGCAGGTTCTGCTCCGTCGGAGGTGGGCTGTGTTACATTCGCATCTTGTTGAATTCCATCTGAGATGTTTTGCACCTCGTCGCCAGGCTCGCCCTCGCCGGTATCCTGCAGAGACCGCTCGACGCCGTACGCCGAGTCGTTTTCTGCTCGGCGTTAGCATACTTGTTCCTCATGCTCGAGACGGAGCAGCCCACCTTTGTTTGAGTCGCTCACGGTGACATCCAAATCGCTCACGGCGACATCCACATCGCTCACGGCGACATCCACATCGCCCTCAGCATCGTTCTCGCCTATGGCGTCAGCGTCGGGATAGGTGCCTGATGGCCCGGGCTCACTCCCCCCGGCTGCGTTCCCATTCCCATTTTGAAGTTCAATTGCGTTTCCGTTGCGGTTCTCTCGTTCCTCTGCTTTGTCCCCTTCCACTCCCTTCTCATTTTCCCTTTCCTTCCCAGTGCTCCGAGTAAACCACACGCCCCTTGCTGGCATCTCGACACCATCGAAAATGCCCTGTGGTCCCCTGCGCGGCCTCTCCAGCGTAACCCTCACGTTGGGCGGCCTCCCACGCCTCGCCGTTTTCGGCGCGGGTCTGGTGGAAGCAGAAGCGGGGGCGATGATGGGAGGGGCGGGTACAGCGGAGGTAGCAGCAGCAGGAGGTCGTCGTCGCGAGGGCGCAGGGTCGGGGACGAGTCGCACGCGCTTGTGCCGGAAGCGTGTGTTGTACTCACTTACTGTTGTATTATCGGATCTGCGTTTTCTGCTAGCTGCGTTTGTCGCATCTGAATTTGAATTCGTGCTTGCGTTCATCGTCGTTTTCGTAGTTGCTCTGGTCGTTCTGGATGCTGGGGCGTGCTGTGTTTTAGCCGAGGCATTGGTAGGTTTGGCGTCCAATGCAGATTGGACTGCAACAATAAAATACAATAGTGATATGAACAAGTAGCAGAACCCTTGCTAGGAAGAAAGACGCACCGCCGTGCTGGTGCACATTCTCAAGGAAACCGAGCATATCGTCGCGCTTGCGGCCTGCGCTAAATCCAAGGTCGCGGCACACGGCACGCATGCTCTCTGCCTTGAGGAGATGCCATGGGAATTCGTCTGCCATCTTCGTTCTACTTGATGGCGGGAGGAAAGATGAAAAGCTCAGGGCAATCCTGAGTGTGGTGGGACACTAAAAGTTATGTAATGCAATCACAATTCAATTCATTACTGGTTTTCTGAAATCAAGCCTACATGCAGTGAACCACACACCACAAAGGAGCGTCACCACATCTTGTTCAGCCTTCAAACTGATGCATTGAACAGGGTTCACAGTGAGAACCTGGCTGCCAAACTGAACGTCTTGGCGTAACAGTGCTCGCGTCTCTGACCAGGACCTTTTGACCCCAATTGTCAGATAACGTCACGGCCATACTCTGACTCCGTGTCAATGAACAAAAGTATGGTTATCAATGTTGTCAATCGCGATTACAACGTACTAAACCACATGTCATGGCTTGATAGTGTTGACAAGCTAAGAGCAAAGCACGATGGTAGGATTGGTTGTGGTTGTTCGCCCTGCATGAATCTAATATCACCTCTGTAGCCCCCAAAAAAGCCGATGGGGCACTCCTGAGCAACGAATATTGAATCTACTGACACGGAACACAAGAAAGATATAACTGATCACCAGACGCAATAAGATGTATCGATCGTGTACGTATTTCGATGATAGAACCAAGCCCGAGAAAACGGGGAGTCCCACTCCCTCCCACACCATCAGAGATCTCACACACATTTTCAAACTAGCCTGAGCCCTACGTTCGTGCCTGCCACATCACCGTGAACCTCGCCCTCGACTCCGGATACTGCGACACGATCTGGACGTGAAAACCAGCAGAATGCGCGGATATAATACAATGCTGCGCACACAACGACCAGTACAGGCCCACGAACGTGCGACTATTTCGAGCCCTATCTCGGTAATAAAAACCACGCTCTGGAATACAATAAAAATATATTCCGTGGACATGCCAAGAAAAGCAAACATTAAAGGTTCTAAACACGAAGGCGGCTCAGACGGACCAAACAATCCTCTATTATACCTCAAGCTGGTCTGCTTCTCCAACTCGATAAACTAGCTTTTCACCCGAGATAGGTCTCAGCCATGACTCCGTCGCGGGACCGCCAACATCCTTACTCCGATCAGCAACTTTTCCTGATCCTAATAGCTTAAATCCATCCTGAACAATTCTTTGCAAGCCCCCAGGCATCAAACGCACAGGATTAGGGGAGATTGGGAACCGTGTTGGGTCAGCGGGATGTCCTGAAGAAAGATATTCGAAGAATCGCACGGTGAAGGCCCGCCATTCTGGCGACGATGGCATTGTTTTCCTCTAAGTTTCAACTCGTGAGAGGTCAAATGAATCGGCACTAATGGGACGAACTGTTGTATGATATCTCATGCCCCAAGCCTAACCACACCGCCCCATAAATTGGAACCACGTCGGCCCTTACGCCCTCCTTACTCCACGCCGCCTTACGAATGACCCCAATCCTGCCCCCGCCTTCGCCGAAAGTCTGCGAGATTTGTGCGGTGCTCTCGTCCTCTGAGATGCAATCCACGGCATGCGTTATCCCACCCGATGCACGGCGTACCTCCTCCACCCACGTCGGAGAGCGATAGTCAAACACCGCGGTGGCGCCCCCTGCGAGCAGCTTCGCATGGTGCTTTGGACTGGCGGTGGCAAAAATGCGGTAGTGGTGCCCTGCGGGTGTCTTGATCGTTTTGGCTAGCTCGACCGTGAATAGGCCGAGCGAAGTCGCTGCGGAGTAGATGAGGACGGCTGGAGGTGTGTCTGAGCCTGCGGGCGGTGGTTCGAATATGAAGGGGCTGGGAAATGGGGCATTAATCTTCAATCGAATGAATAGCGCCTGCAATGGTCAAGTTCAGGCCTGCTCGGTGCATATATACTTACTTGGGCTGCGGTGAGGCCACAGAGCGGGACTGTGGCTGCCTCATCAAATGAGACATTTGTGGGAATGCGGATGGCCAGGTCAGCCTCAAGGATGGCGTATTCAGCGAATCCTCCCGGACGTGGGTTGCCAGATGTCGCTGAATGCAGATGAATCCACCTGAAAAGACGTTCACCGGTCAGAGACTCACCGCCTTGAAGTAATCCCGCCACCCTATCACCAACGCGCCACCGCGTGACGGCCTCACCCACCACGTCAACAATGCCGGCGATATCGCTCCCCACAACACAACCTGGCTGATCCTCCGGATAGGCTACATAAAGTGCATCCACCGGGTTTAGAGCTACACTGTGCACCTTCACACTTTGTTGTCCATATTGGGAAATCTTTGTGTTACGAAACAGCCCAGGAGACTTACCGAATTTCGTGCTGACTAGGTTTTGGAAGATCTATAACTGCAACCTCAGCTGTGTTATTGGGAGCTGTTATGAGGGCTTGCATGGCGTATTGGGTACCATTCTCGCAGGGATTGACGGGTATATATACGGCAGTATTTCGGATGACAAACCAGCGCGGTCTGAGTCTGTCAGCAGGAACTACCGCTGATTGAGACAATCCAGTCTGACAATAACATATACACTCCTGCTGTGGAAGTGATATCGGAAGCTCATAGGAGATAGTTATTATGACAACAATAATCACTGCTTGTGCGTTTCCACTCCAAGGTAACGACGGCCCAAGGCGGGCAGTGGTCGGTTACAGAAAACTTCACACTTAATCATACAGTCTTGGATAGTAACCATGTCTCATGCATGCAACTAATTAACGTTCGGACTATCACAGACGCTGCTGCTTTTACGCGATAAGCCAGTCCAGCATACGTCTGAGAAAGCGGGCGCTGACCATTGATATAAAAAATCCCTCTGTTTCCCTTTGGTTGCAGTTCGTGCAGTAGAGCGCACCGTTGGCGGCAGTCGTGAGGACGGAGGCGAGGGGGATGAGGATTTGCGCCCAATGGTGCACACTAGCCATGGTGGATCGACTGAGCGACGTGCTATTTATGTAGCAACGAAACCCGGGCGATTGGGCTCTCGGGACTGGACATGGTTCACTGGCATCGCTTCGCGACTAGTCAAGCTAGTCGAGGCTCACAAGCACCCTAGTAGCAGGCTGAGGCTGAGGCAAGTAATGAGTGCTCAGTGTCTCCCCCCCGCACGGTGCCGGCGTGCCGCTGATCCAATATAAGTATATGCCACGTGCGCCTGGGGGCTCGGGCCCCCATCAGGTTTCGACTTCATTTTCCGCTTTTTGACCGCTGCCCGTGTCGGGATGAGGTGGTAATTGCACTCAGCCACCGAATTTATACTGACTTGCCCCATTCTAGCCAGCTGCTTACCACACCAAATGAACAGAATAGACACCAGTTGGACCTCGGTCGGACCCCAATGCCAGGATGTTTACTTTGCCGCGTTACCCGGAAGAGCTGCTATGATCCAATACCACCTTCCTACCCTGCTCCAATGGTGACGCCCCCACCATCATCTTCAAACCAAATATTATAGCTCCCATATCCTGCTAACCATCTTTGGCTCTTGGTTCCATGCTATGGGCCTGCACTCCAGTGACTCCACCGCTGATGGTTCCAAGCACCATGACGCCTGTCCGGTGCACCCCGTTCACCCTGGGTTTTGGCACGAGTGAGGGTATAAAACCTCAAAGCTGCGTGTTCAATTGCACATCTACACCAAAACTCTACCCTCGCAATGGATTCCGGAACATACATCATTCGCAACATCCTGACCGAGGCCCACATTGGGCCCGCGGCCACCCCAGATGATCCTGGACGTGTCGTCTCTCTCCCGAAAGGCAGCCAACCGCCTCATGTAAGCACCGCTGTAACCCCACACGCCGAATCCATCCCACTCACTGTCCTTGCATCCAGTGGATCGTCGAGAAACTTACCAACGGGCACTACCTCATCAGCACCGCCGATGGCGCGTGCACGGGCGCCGCCGATGACCTTATATACCTGTTCAGCGGGCGCAGCGGCAGCCCAGGTGCAGAGTGGATCATCCAGCCTCGCACAAACCACGGTTCCAATGTCTATACGTACGCCGCCTAGACATCCCGCCACAGTGCTGAACTCTGATATTTTACTACTACTCTATAGCATTGAGAAAGCCGACGGAATGGGAGGTTGGGTGTTGTATAACGCAGAATCGCATCAGGCGCGCCCAGGAACCGAGGTAGGCCGTGCTCACTGCAAAGGAGGCGGGTCTCTGATGGATTCGCTAGGTCGCGTGCAAACTAT
Source organism: Collybia sp. MG36 (assembly GCA_003313185.1). Lineage (NCBI taxonomy): Eukaryota > Fungi > Basidiomycota > Agaricomycetes > Agaricales > Clitocybaceae > Collybia > Collybia sp. MG36. The sequence continues at coordinate 5,326 of QGOG01012948.1, forward strand.
TGGTTTCGACGAGGAGTATCCCCCCGCAGTACTTCCCCGAAGGCCTGTGGGCGATTGACCGCACTGAATAAATACCACATGTATATTACTAGAGATGTGCATGGAGCACACCCCTTCGCGAGGCGGATAATCCTGTTCACACTGAAATTAATCCTCTTACTCGCTTCGTATGTCTTTTCTCGATGAAGAGCTCGTCCCGCTTCCCGTCGAGCGGGGTTATCTCTGAGAATGGGGGCTGACTAGCGCGTTACAATGGAGCTTATATTGAGCAACTAACTAGCGACACAAAACAAACCACGAATAAGATACATAGTCTCCCGATCAGTATACGGGGTCGACTAGAATGCACTATAACTCATCGTCGTCCATTGTCCCCGCCTTGGCGGGTTCAACCTGGCTTGCAGATGGGAAAGTGGATATCCATCGTGGTGTTCTCTTCACGCATCAACCAATTACACATCCATAGTAGATCTAATGAAAATAGTATATACCCAACTCCAAGCAGCGCGAGTTATGAATAATTCAAACACTTGATCAATATCTGGGTCAACGCGAAAGGAAGGAGACGTTGCTCAAGTCAAACATATCATGAATAATCCAAGACTATTCCCTGCTGCGTTCACGGGCTAATGGCGATGGTCCCACTCCCACATGGCTCCACCCGTCCTCTGTGCTGCGCTCGTCGCCTCTGATCAAACTAGCGATGCTTGCTGTATGCCTGTGGCTCTTTTTGGTTGCCCCAGCAACACCTTTCCCAGTGCTCGTACCAGGAGTGGAACCCGGGACAACAAAAGCAGTGGGCGCGACTCCGGGCACAGGGGATCGATATGTGATATCCACTTCCTCATCATCTGATTCCCTCGAGCTCGTCTCACTCGTGTCGAAATCGGCCGCATCGAGCATCATACCGCGCGCGTTTCCATTGCGTCTGCTTGGGCCGTCGAGGTCGTAGATGTCATATTTGGATCGCTGCGTGCCCATCCGATAGCTTGCCAGTCCGCCTGGGGGCGCGAGTGCAGCCGCACCGCACAGCTCGTCGGGGAGGAAGAAGTAGAAGAACGCGACGGCCATACATGCGCCGCCAACAACGTCGATGAGGTAATGATGCGTGAGGTACATCGTAGCCCAGTAGAGCACACCCACGTATGTCCACACGTAGCGTGTCGTCTGCGGGAAAAAGTGTGAGATGAAGAGTGCCTCAATGGTCGCGCACCCCGCGTGCAGGGAGGGGAACGCCCCAAACACGACGGGCGAGTTTGAAAATGCTGTGCTGTAGCCGTGTGAATGGAAGAGGGCATCGATGCGCGCGAGGCCGCCTGCAGAGCCCTTCATGCTGTAATTGGCAGGTGTGAGCCCATGGATCAGCTCGTACCATGGCGCGGAGCATGGAAAGACGTCCTGGACAATGACACCAATGAGATTCATGTAACCAAATGCCCGGGCCCAGAGGTGCAGTGCTTCTTTGGTGCGGAACAACCAAAGGAACGCCCCCACGACGAATGGGACGGTGAAATGGCCCACACCATATGGAAGCCACGCGATGATGTCGAGGATTGGGTGGGTGAAGCGGGTAAGGATGTCGGAAATGTTTGCACCATACAGCACGGATTCTAGGGTAGGGAGTAGTGAGACTGAAATAGCGGGACGCCAGGACTCAGGTATGAACCGAGACGAGTAGAATGTGAGGAGGTATGCGAATATGGGTGTTGCAGGCAGGAAAAACTGGCTCGTGAACGGGATTAGGAGGGCGATGGCGTATAATATGGGTATCATCAACTTGAGGGGATATGCTGGTGACTGCATCAGGGTGATCCAGAATGCACCCAGCAAAAAGTGGAAGACGTAGACACCATCCCAGAGGGTGATCTTGTGGCTACGTAGCCGATTCAAGGTGTCTGAGGGTGATAGTGATTTGTCCAGGCGGGCAACGGCAGCCAGAAATGCTTGTGTGATGGTGTTCAGCCCCCGCGAAACTGCGCCTCGAGGGTGAATCGACATTCTCGATGAGGCCACCGTACTCAAGGCCGACGAAAACTGCAAGAAAAGAAAAGGAAAACACCGGGCGGGGAAGTGAGCCTGGGCTGGTTATTATCAGGCCAAAACGATGAGAGGAATGAGAAATTGCAACCCCCAAGGCCGCAAAGTATGATGACTAAAAATGATATGTTTGGGAGATAAATTGTCGCCACGTGATTGACATCAGAGACCCGGGTATATTGGATAATATTATTGTTGGTTGTGTAAGCGCTCGCCACGGTCCAGGTAGGCGCTTACACCATTCAGCCTGCAAGAAATCGCCTTTGGTTTGCAAGTTCTCGCTTGAAATGATATAAATAGGGCAAGGACTGAGCCTTTCAACTTGTTACTAACGCCCACCATGAAACTCTCTGCAGCGTTCGGTCTACTAGTAGATCTCCGTTTGGCAGTCCAGGCAGCCCTTCTGCCCACACTTCGAGAGATATCCCGCTCCCCTTCCTTGATATTCCGCCCCACGGCCATCTCGCGGCTCTTCATGGCGCGCGTATGGTCAGCGTTCGCGGACGGGGTTGACGGGAACGGGCGTTCAACCAAAGAGCACCTCATCACTCCCAACGCTTGTGGTGTCGTCTTGGATCTAGGCGCTGGTCAATATCATAGCCATGGTTTTCTATCCATGATGTGCTAATCTACCCGCAGGCTACGGACACACAACAAAATACCTGAATCGCTCGCGCGTCTCCAAATATATCGCCCTCGAGCCCAATGTGCACATGCACCCCCAGCTGCGCAAACTCGCCAATGCGGAGGGATACACCGAGTCCGATGGCTCGCTTCTCATCCTTGATTGCGGCGCGGAGGACGCGAATACGATCATCTCCGCACTTGGAGAGGGGCCACACTCCGTTGACACCATCGTGTCCATCCTCACGCTGTGCACAATCCCACGCCCGCAGGAGGCAATGGGAACCCTCGTGCGCGAGGTACTCAAGCCAGGTGGACAATTCCTGTTCTATGAACACGTGCTGAGCCCCAGGAGCGATGTGGCGTGGTGGCAACGGTTCTGGGCGCCTGTGTGGCAGGTTGCATTTGATGGGTGTAGGATTGACCGCCCCACGCACCTGTGGGTCGATGGGGTGACGGTATCCGATGGCGGAGACGGCGAGACCACGGCTTGGAAGGAGGGGAAATTGTGGGCCAAAGATGACGAGCCTGAGGAGCATCTTTTTTGGCATCAGACTGGGAGGTTTGTTAAAAAATGACCCATTATTCCGAGTTGGAAGTTTTTCATGTCATCTCCCACTGTCTTGAACCGCGAAGGGGCTATAATTGCTCATCATGAACCGTTGTAGTCTCGTTCTCGATTAAGTATAGTCCATTGACCAAGCGCTGCGAGACTCACAGTCGGCGTCTGCACACCTCCAACCAGTTGGATACGGATCAGATTTGGATCCGTCACTGCCTTCGGAGAATCGGAGCCCCCTGCTGCGGCAGGCCGATTATTTGACCAGGGCGCCCCTGCCAAACATGCTGCTTTCATACCGGGCCGCCCCTGGCAGCACTATCTCTCAACAGCGCGAGCGCAGCCTTCCCAACAGCTGCTGCTCATGAAAAACAAGAGAACTGGGCCTCTACCTGGGAACTTTGGGGGACGCTGAAAATCCGTTCAGCACTCAATATCAAACCCCATAATGCTTTCAAGAATCAACGACAAATGGCAGTGCCAGTTTGCAATATCGACTGCAGCTGAGATGATACCATCTTTCTTTTATTCGTCGCTCTGTTTCTCGCTCATTCTATAATTCCTTATATGTACGCGTCGAGCTGCGCTCCGGTAGCTTTTCCCGCCAGACGCACCCAGAGTTTGACGCCCTTTAGCTGCACTCCGTCGACGTAAGCGGATGTCGTCATTGCATTTCCTTTTTTTTGTGTCAAGTGAGATTGTCAAGTGAGATCTATATAGCCCCGCTCAGGCGGCAGATGGGGCTCAGTAGTCACAATCTACATCCTAAATAAGCTAGAGAGTTGGGAAACACATCGCTATTACACGACGAATCCAGGATGAGCGGGCAAGTCCCGACACATATGGGCCCGAGTGGATGTTATTATTGTAACAATTGTGGGGAAATGAATCGCACGTACTAGTAGCCCACGTGGTTTGAGATAAAAGGCGCGGATATGTCGGATAATGACTCACAATACTGGTCATGCAGGCGCTCGCCTCCCATGTCAATCTGCGAGAAATTGGTTCGCTAGATTTGGTTCAAAACGACATAAATAGTGCAAGGACTGAGTCTTTCGGCTTGCTACTGACACCCATCATGAGACTCTCTGCAGTATTCGGTCTGCTACCAGGTCTCCATTCCGCAATCCAGGCCGCCCTTCTGCCCACGCTCCGAGAAATATTCCGCTCCCCCTCCCTAATATTCAGCACCACGGCCATCTCACGATTCTTCATGGCGCGCGTGTGGTCGGCGTTCGCGGACGGGGCGGACGACGGCGGGCGTTCAACCAAAGAGCACCTCATCACCCCCAACGCTTGTGGCATCGTCCTGGATTTGGGCGCGGGTCAGCAGCATATCAGCAGCATATTCTGGTCTGCTGATATATCCACAGGCTACGGACACACGACGAAATATCTGAATCGCTCATGCGTGTCCAAATATATCGCCCTCGAGCCCAATGTGCACATGCACCCCCAGCTGCGCAAACTCGCCAATGCGGAGGGATACACCGAGTCCAATGGCTCGCTTCTCATCCTTGATTGCGGCGCGGAGGACGTGGATATAATCACCTTCGCGCTTGGAGAGGGGCCGCGCTCCGTCGACACTATCGTGTCCATTCTCACGCTGTGCACAATCCCACGCCCGCAGGAGACCATGACAGCCCTCGTGCGTGAGGTGCTGAAACCGGGTGGACAATTTTTGTTCGATGAGCACGTGTTGAGCCCCAGGAGTGATGTGGCATGGTGGCAACGGTTCTGGGCGCCTGTGTGGCAGCTCGCATTTGATGGGTGTAGGATTGACCGCCCAACACATTTGTGGGTTGATGGGGTGACAGTATCTGATGGCGGAGATGGCGAGACCACGGCCTGGAGGGAGAGGGAACTGTGGGTCAAAGATGATGAGGCTGGGGAGGATGATCTATTGTGGAACCAGACCGGGAGATTCGTCAAAAAATAGGGCTCATTATTCTGAATCAAAAGTCGAATTGTTCTTCAGCTTTGTCCCGAAGGGCTAATCGCCGGCCATGGCCCGATGTAGTCTCGTTCTCACAGTTAAGTATAGAGCGACGGCCAACCGCCACGAGAGTCACGGCCCGCATTCCTAACCAGCTCAAGCGCTCAAGCCTCATGCCACTTGCATTTACCCCGCTGCACGCCGATTGGTGTGCCTGTATTTGGCCAGGCAGTCCCCGCCAAACATTCTGCTTTTCATGCCTGCAAGTGATGTCCCTCAACAGCTGAGGGGTGATAGAGTGGGGCTCTTGTTCATGAAAGAAAGAAAATTGGATTTCTACACGAGAAGTTTGAGGGTGCTGGCAGTCATATAACAATGGCATCAAGTTCCGAAGTGTGTAGCGTGTCACGGATTGGATGGTCAAGGGATTAGACGCGCAAGCGGGTAGAAAGAAGCTCCGAATAACGTGGCTGGCGTTTGCAATGGTGCATAATGTGCGTTGCCCTAGGATTTTTGGGCAGGATGGATATATTGGTTTGTATGTAATACCTCCCTGTGTTCCAAAGTGAGGATCAAAACGGGGGATGATAGGAGATTATTGGTGTCATGAGATATTTTCAAAAAAATTTAAGTTCCTCCTTCGTACTTGTGGGTTGCACTAGCTGCGGACAGGGAACGTGTTGCCCATGATATGGCATCACTGTGCATCATGCTGTACTTACTATTAGAGTCTACCCGAGTCACTGGCCCCAGTAGAGCTCACGGGGAACCCCAAAATGCTTGCTTTATTTGTATTTACAAACATAACCATATAACAGGGTCCTCCGACGGTGTGGGAGCCTTATCTTCCACGTTCGGATTTCTGGGACAACGCAAGCTCCTTTGAGTCTTACCACCACCACTACCACCACCACCGCCACCACACAGCAGTCATTATCTCCTACTCCTATATCTCTCTAATTACCACTCAACTACAATGCGCTGCTTCTTCGCTGCGTCGCTCGTCGTAGCGAGCTTAGCCGGTGGTGTTTATGGTCACCGTCACAGTCATGACAATGCCCGCCAGCGCAAGTCGCTCGGTTTTGGGCCTGCTCACCCTCATGCGGTTTTCCGTTCGAGCCCTTACCAGATACAGACCAATGGGTTTATGCCCATGAATGCGGACGCTGACCCTAAAGACGTCGCGCGTCAATTTGTGGAAGATATTCTCCTGCAGCAGCACTCGGAACCCAACAGCTACAAGATCCGCAAAGACTCATACACCGACTCTAACACAGGTGTCACCCACATCTACGTTCGACAGGTGATGAATGGCATTGAGGTTGCTGACGGCGACATGAACATTAACATCAAGGATGGCATGGTATTGTCATACGGAAACTCAGTAGGCACCATTTCCTCTATACTTCTTAAGTGGCTTATCCGTGCTTCTTAGTTTTACGCGGGTCCAGCTCCAGAACAAATCCCAAGTGTGAATATGGAGACTTCGAGTCATCCCCACCAGGAGTACTGCGACGACTTGTCAGCACAACTTGACGAACACCGTAACCTTCAGCAGCAGAATGGTCAGGTCTTTATGGGCAAACAGAAATCATCCATTGCTCCCTTGGCTCATATCCACGACTTCACCTGCAAATTTGCGAGCCTGCCGGATGAGCTGGCACACAAGGCCGCTCAAGATGTTTCGGATTTCCGGCCGGCTCTGCTCCAGTTCATGGTTGCCGCAACACCTAGTGATGCGGTTGTCAATGACATCCTTGGTCAATTTGACGCTCATCTAGACAAGATGACTCTGCTGCCCACAAACCATTTCACTTCGGATGACGACACGTCGCTTCTTGTGGACAATGTCCCCGACGCCGTAGCTCCCGTGAAGGTGAAACCGGCTTACATTCAAGTTCCCACGAAAGTGGGCGATGCAACCGAGCTTCGGCTCGTCTGGAAGGTCTGTAAACTTATTGTCCCACGCACGAACCTTTCTCTAAAATAGTTCACCTTAGTTTGAGGTTGAGATGCAAGACAACTGGTATGAGGCGGCCGTGTCCGCCACTGCTCCGCATCGCATTTTGTCGGTCGTCGACTGGGCATCCGACGCCCCCATGCCCACACCCGATGTTGGGCCGGCAACCTACAATGTGTTTCCCTGGGGAATCAACGATCCTACTGAGGGAAACCGCAAGATCGTGGAGGAGAATTTCGATAGCCTTGCCTCCCCGATAGGATGGCATTCATTGCCTTATAAGAATGACCCTTCCGTGATTAGGGGCAAGTCGGAGTTCAGGAATACCACGACGACGTGGGGTAACAACGTCAGTTGCTTTTAACGCCCAGGGGAGTCAGGCACTTACTGTTGACAGGTCTTTGCACAAGAGAATTGGGAAGGCCAGAATGCGTACCTGTACAACCATCGCCCTGATGCTGGTGAACACAAGATATTTGACTTCCAATACAACCCCAAGCTTTCCGATAAATCCGACGCCTTAGCAGAGGCCAGGAAGTACATCAACAACACGGTCACCCAACTTTTTTATACCACAAATATGGTTCACGATCTCTACTATCGGTTTGTTTCTTTCTCGGCGTCTTTGAGATTATTACTCAGCCCTCGCTTTGTAGCTATGGATTTGATGAAGTCTCTGGTAACTTCCAGCAGCACAACTTTGGTCGTGGAGGCGCCGAGAACGATGCTGTTATTGCGAATGCGCAGGACGGTTCTGGATATAACAATGCCAATTTCATGACCCCACCAGATGGTCAGAACGGTCGCATGCGTATGTATCTTTGGAACACCGCCCTCCCATACAGGGATGGTGATCTCGAAGCTGGTATCGTCATTCACGAGTTGAGTCACGGGTTGAGCACACGTTTGACTGGTGGACCCATGAACTCTGGATGTCTCGGCTGGGGCGAGAGCGGAGGAATGGGCGAGGGTTGGGGAGGTCAGCTTTACCGTCCTTGTGGTTTTATAGGTGCTGACAATGATGTATCAAGACTTCCTTGCCACAACCATCCGAAGCACGTCTAACTATTCGGATTACGCCATGGGCGCGTGGGCCGCCAACCGGGAAACAGGTATTCGGAACTATATTTACTCCTTGGTGCGTGTCCTTTTTTGGACATATGACCTATACTTAAAACGTCATCAGAATGACACAGTCAACCCCTCAACCTATAAGACTTTGGATAAACCTGGATACTGGGGTGTCCACGCCGTCGGCGAGGTTTGGGCGGAAATTCTCTGGGTTGTCTCCCACGAGTTGATCGAGGTGCACGGATTCTCGGATAGCCTGTTCCCCCCTACACCTACTTCCGACGGCATTGTACCAGAGGGTGACTTTTACCGCCCCTCTAATGGCAAGAAGCCCCGCATCCCCAAGCATGGTAACTCACTCAGCATACAGTGCGTTGGATGTCTCACGCTTCACTATTCCTGCTAACGTGTGCCCACTCAGGTTAGTGATCAATGCTATGAAGCTCCAGATATGCCGCCCGTCGTTCTTCGACGCTCGTGATGCTATCATTCAGGCCGACCAGATTCTTACTGGTGGCGAGAACTTCTGCGCACTGTGGACTGGCTTCGCTAAGCGCGGACTCGGACCTGATGCGCGTGTTATCAACAAGACACCCTGGGGTGGAGGTATCCGCACTAACGTAGGTCCCCTCTGCATTGAAACTATGCTTACTCACCAAATTGCCTACTACAGGACTATGAAGTCCCCTCGACGTGCCAGAAATGAGTCCTGAATGGATCTATTAAACCATGTTAGACATCATACTTCGAAGTTCGTATTTACCTCCCTTCCTTTATATAACGCACCA
>QGOG01012955.1:0-13231 GCA_003313185.1 Collybia sp. MG36
CACACGTGAAAGCTCGGCTCCACTCTCCACACTTCCATTTCTGCGAGATGGGAGTGTGGGGGATGGTGGAATGCGGGCACACAACATACGACGAACGTACGCCATCACAGGTACAGGTGATGGATGTGCGCGGATAAGAATTCGGACGACCGCACCAGTCCGATCTCTCTCTCACCCCCTTCTTGTCCCGTACAGGCCTAATGGGTGATGGCTGGCCTATTTCGCAAATCATGGCTGTGAGAACCCCCGCCATTTCACAGCTACTTCCACCAGCGAGGTGTATGGCCACACACAAGAGATAGGCGTACAACGTGCTTCAAGTCAGGTACTAGGCACCTGTATACCGTAGAAATGGTATGTATATGATGACCTCCTTCCACCCGATACCCAACCAACCAGCCGCTAACGCTCGCGTGCAGTTGGATCTATGCCCACGCTAGGTTGTGAGTAGGAGCGATGTGAAACTGATCGCGATTCTCAGGCGGATGAATGCATAGACAGGTGGATGCATCAACTCTTTGTTCCCACTCTCACAGCCCTCCTTGCGCGAGCCGTCGGCATATCCCCGACACCTGACCGTGGATCTTACCGTGTCATGCTGCCCCTGTCGCCCAGAGCTGCGGTTAACGAGTAGGGATAAGTCACAACGCTTGAAGAGTTGTTCCCGTCGCCAACGTTCCTACGAGATTCACATTGTGTCCCAGCAAACGTACCCTCCTTGTGATATTTCATTACGCCGTTCTCCGGAGCCTGAAGACACGCATTCCTGTCGTGTACGTTACGGGAGCACGATCTTGGATTGCATGGAAATCCCTGTGCCCGTACTGGTGTCTGTCATCGCCAGTCTCAATGGGGACAACAGAGTGCGTTGTCTTTCTTACGGAGCGCGGTGGCAGATTGACTCATATCCTCCCTCCTAGAACGATGTAGGAAACACGTTGGAGCTCGCCCCACGAGCCGCACATCGTGCTGTCGAGGACAACGGGGCGATGGGGGACGTGGACTGGTTCGCGGAGTTGACCAGTTGTATTTCGAAGATTGGGTGGGACAAGAAATTCGATAAGTGTGTTGATCACGGTGTACTCATTCTTTTGAAACGCTGAATGTCGAATATAGTGAGAGGAAGATCAACCACTCAAAGGTCGCGATCGGCACCACCGCGATGGAGTTGATCAAAGACTGCATCCAGGATGATAACGGATTTAGCTCGGCCCAAAAAAAAGCTGTTATACGCGCCCTGGACTCAATGGCGAGCCAGGGCGGATCATTCAACCAGTTTACTTCTGCATATGGAATGAGTCAATTTGGGATAGCAGCTGTTTCGTGAGTGTCTCCACTACACTAATCGCAATCCGGGCTTGAACAACCAACAACATAACAGAGTGTGGGATGGAATTTTGGACATGCGATTGGTGACATTCGACTTAAGCACAACCCGGAAAGTAACGAACTGGTTCCTCTTCGATGTCACCGATTTGTCCGTCTCGATGTCTATAAGTGATTGTTTCGCTGGTTTCTAGATTCCATGATACTGACCTCAGCTGAAAGGAATCATTGACCTCGCCTCCAATCCAGTGATGATGCCTGCCTTGCGGGGGGCCATCAGGAGAAGGCTTGATACAGTCGTAGGAGATTATGTTGTCAACGTTGCCATTTGAGCCCTTGCATCAAACCGAACCAACCGGCTGTTGATATGTTCCTGCATTGCCTAATCTTGACATGTGTGCATCTGATATTCCTGACATTGACACCTATGATGCCCAATGATTAGGCGATCGTTCATGAGGCGCGGTTGGCGGTGACGTTTGCTTCAACGGCCTAAACACTCCACTTATGCTCATTCGCGGTGGGCGCCAAATCCTGCAGTCCCGCTTGCAGGTCAGCTAACAAGTAGTGTATATTTCGGGGCACCTGTCATCCTGGCTAAGCAAGTGAGGGGTTAGTGATAACAACTGCAAGAAAAATGATGAGATCTGGGATAGGTGGATCGCAATTCGTGGTCAAGAGATGTGAACAGACGCCGTCACAACCACAAAGCAACACATTTATCCCCCCCAAGTTCATCCTCACCGATACCAACCTTTCGTCTGGCAAACGTTCAAGCAAGGATCAAAGAGGAGCAAGAATAATATTATTTCAATTCAAAGGGCTGCAGTTACTACCAACGCCTCGCATATGATCCTCGAGATTTCCTCTTTGTGCAATTAGACAGCGGCATTTGCTCCTCTGTGTTGGAGCGAAGCATTTTGTGAAAATCCTCGATGGTATTCGCAAGATCGGTATCCGTGAGACTCAGACTGCGCTTCCTCTGAATGTTACTTGTATCGCCCAGAACAGCTCTCGAGGGCGCACGGGCTTTGGGGTCGGAACGATACGAAGCCATTCTAGAAGTGGAACTCGAGTTTTCGCGGGTAGTCGCAAAGCTGAACGATGGCTTGACGCGACCATGCTGGAGTGGAGGCAAAGGGCGCACATAAGAGTCCATGTAACACTCGTGAAATTCATCGAATGGTGACGGGCTATCTGGGGTATCCGGGAACGGCGCCTGATGGCGGAGCGGAGAATCAGGAGGCCCGAGAGTCCGCGCGAGGTCCCAGAGTGACCCAAAGGTCGAGCTATAAGCATGAACGAGAGACATGACCCCCGGTCTGGTTGTATCCACTCCGCAAGCGCGTGCGTAGGCCTTTGAAAGCTTGCGAGTCATCTCGGCTTCATGGTGTTCTTGGGCTCGCAAGGACGTTAATTTTCGGTCGAGTGCAGCAACATCGGCTTGCTTCTCGTCGCGTCGTTGTTTGCTTTCTTCACAGAGGTCTTCAAGTCTCTTGATCTCGGCTTCGAGGAGACGGGCAGTAGCTAATGGATCGAATGGCAAGTTGAGAGTTCGCGCATTGTACTCGTGACGACTCGGGAGAATGGGGCTGCTGCCGAACACAAAGAGAGCAGAGGACATGACAGTCAGGAAGCGAAGGATGAGTCGTTATTTCATGGTGCGCCTCCTATTTTATAGCCACGGAGGTGGCTGACAATTCAACTGTCAACAAGTTGACATATTCTCATGGTCAAGTCAGCCGCCCCAAGCTAGAATTCAACCCAATCGAATCATGGGTTTTTGAAAATTCCGGGAGGATGATAATAATATCTATAGTGATGAGCGGGGTGGTAGAGTATGCGGGTGGTATCACTCAGTGTATAATAATCTATGACAGACCAATACCAAACGCAAAAAATAATGCCAGAAAGAAACACGCCCTCCAAACGCAGCAGCGGTGGGGTTCGATTAGGTAGTAAGGTATAACCATCCACCACCACACACATGTGGGTTTATGCAGTCTGCAAAATAATGAGCAAAGGAATAATCTTGCAAAGTTGCAGACACATACCGCTTCCTTGAGGTGGGTGATGAGGTCGTTCCGATCCTTTTCCTTCTTCAGACCCGCAAACGCCATCTTGGTTCCCGGAATATACTACAAAAACTATCAGCCAGTCGTCCACCATAAGGAAGCATCATCAGACCTTTTTGGGGTTCTCGAGGTACTCAAAGAGGGTCTCCTCATCCCATATCACGCCCTTGTTGACATTTGCGGCGGTGTATGAGAATTTCTCAACTTGACCAGACTTGCGTCCAAAGATACTATGCGATGGGGTTTGCATGTGACAATGATGGATCATGAATAACGTACCCATGTAAGTTGGGGCCAACCTTATTCGGTTCGCCTGCACCAAGGGTATGACACTGAGCGCAGCGGGTCGTGAAGAGGGATGCACCCTTTGCAGCATCACCTGCATAATGGCTGGGGGTCAGTGGCGTTCTATAGGACTAGAGTAGTAAAGAGACTAACCAGCAGAGAATGGCATTGTTCTATAGGTTATGAGTAGAGAAAGAGGGATTATACAGAGGCGTAAAAGCGACGAGGTGGAATGGAGAGGAGATGACGATGTGTTGAAGCTAAGCCACATTTCGAAAAACTTTTTGAGCATGGCTCCAGATCACGGGACCACCCGATTTTGTCCGGGAGCCAATCACCACGCAACCATTTGGCGGTGATGACGCCGGTGACATAATCAAGCCTCGACCCGGGCCCAGCGCCAGTCCGGAATAAACATCTCGAACCTTCCACGGGTGGCCAACCAACCAGTATAGCCTCTCATTCAGTCATTCTCAAAGGCCAAATTGACCATCAGAATCGATTTTGGCGAGGTGATAAACCACCGGAGGTATTTAGAGCGGTAAATGCAATCTCCGCGAGCGGTGGTAAGTATCGCTTGTGTGTGCGGCCGCGAGGGATTTCGGAAGGCACTCCAACTCTTCCCTTCGAACGCCTAAATCAAATGTTCTCGTCGGGTGGTTTAAAATGTATCAATCACATTGCCAATGTATATATTTCCTTCACTTATTACAGGTTGGCTGTGAGAGAGTCCGAGAAGCGTCCGGTATCTAGACCCCGCCGCCATAAGAGGTACAAGTACATTTGGTTTTCTACTTCGCGAAGAGGTGTCCAGATTAGAGAATAAGAAAGACTGAGATTACAGGTAATACATTGGGGGTTGGGTTGATTAGGGGATTTAGCGCTGCTGCATGGTGGGATTGCTGGATGAGTATCGAGAATACAGGTTTCCAAGTTGAAAATGAAGGGGTAGAAAGCATGGAGTGGTGAGTGTTGTGTTGTGTCATACTTGGCCTTCCAGAAGGGTTGTCATAATGTTTATGCGAATGCAGATGTAAGCATGAGATTCCAGGCCGACGATCCATCTGCCGCGGGCCTTAAGCCAACAAAGTACGCTTTTTTACCGACACAGTCAAATCTTCTCAGACCCTGACTGTGCCCAGCCTGATGGGCAAGACGGGCGTGAAACGTCTGGGTCGCGAGTTGTTGCTGCTCAGGGGACAGCATACCATATGCCGATTGATCCACTGGTTGTTGGAATTTATTATAGATAGCCCATAGAACGTCCCCCAATGTGACCCCGGCGGGATTCGCGACTTCGATGGTCCATCTTGGGAATGTAGGAATCGCGATTGTCATCCGGGACACGGCGGGAGAATGCGCCAGGCCTCGAAGATTATTAGGATAATTAGGTTTGAATTGTATATTATCCGGCGAGTTCATGATATTAAAATACAACCGGCCGGTGCGGTCAGATTCGAGTACAGGATGCAATTGTGACCCTATAAACACGCCCTCAAATTCGACTCATTGTGAAGCGGTGGTGACAGATTACATACCGGTATATGAAATATTCGAGCCACTAACGGGCAGCGGAACGGAGGGCATGAATGGGGCCGGTGGGGTGGCCAGGGTGGATGAACCAGTCACGTGGGAGGACCACGCAGGTGAATTTACAGAGGAGCGGCCTTTTGCGGACGAGGTCTGATGTCCGGAAAAATGCATATACGGGGAAATTGAGTCAAGTGTGGGGCTGCTGGATAGCGGGGAAGGCGGTGTGAATTGAGTCATTTCTTGGCCGAGCATCTTATACTCGGAGGCTTTGTTGACTGCGGTAAACGGACTGGACAGATAGGGTAGGGCGCAACAGTGAAGATGGGAGATCCGAATGAGTCATGTTTGACAGCGCGACAGGATTACGGGACTATGAACGAGTCATATACGCCCAGCGCCCCGCCTTGATACCGTTTTAGGGGCTGGGCTGGGGGGACAATGGCGGGATGTTGGCGGCCTTACCATATTAGGCAGTTAAGCGCTGGAATCTGATTGGCGCACCAGCTATCAGGGAATGGATCGGTCCTAGAAATTTCAGACAATGGCTTCAATTACCCGAGGCATCAGTAATCTTAAAATATATTTCAGCGGATTATATTAGTCTCTAAACAAGGGACAGTTAGAATTGATTCGACTCATGGGCGAGGTAAAGCTATTTCAGATACACCTAAGCCCAATCAGGGTAGTAGGGGAAGCCGGACGTAGATCATTCAACTTCCCAAGGGACTTTATCCGAAATGGATAACAATGTCGCCTCCGAAGAGTCATATGGCCCCGGCGGATATCATCTCGCAGCAATATAGCGCCAATCGCAATATGTCCACTCACAGTTGTAATTGCCTCGTATTTGGGGATCATAGGTCCTCGTCTTCGTCGGTTAATTCTTCACCCTTTCGGACCCCGACATGTCTCTCGTATCCATCTCGACGAGCCCAGGCACGTCCATCAGTGTAGGGCATTATCCGGAAGGGGAGAATTAATGTGATCCAGGAGCTGTTGAAGTACCCTCAAAACGTGAGTCATTGATGGATTGTGGGACTTACTAGCCATTTTCTCCCAGATTGAGGAACAGTTGGAGATTTTTCAACCTCCTGGAAGTACATCAGCGGCATCCGGTCCGCAAATAGCTAGCTGCTTACCCGAGATCATAGGAGTTTACAAAGTCCTGACAAGGGGACTGAGAATATCAGGCGAAGACCCTGAATGTTGAACGCACCTCATCCCGCGATTTTGCCACCTTTCGGTAGATCTCATGATCTTGAGATTCGACAGAAGTCTCTCCACTGGCGACACCCCATAGGTGAAAGGAAAGCATAATGCCAACAGCGAAGCACAGCACACCAGATAGGATGTAGATCAACACGAACATTATCATCGGGGTTCGATATGTCCATTCCTAGAGGGTCGATAACGTCAACAATGTCCTGGCGCATAAACCATTTCCAACGACCTTGAAGGTAATTCCTAGTGCGTGGAACAATTGTTCATAGCCCAGAACGCACAAAAAAAAGGTCGACAATACGAGGTATGCCCTGAGGATATTGTTAGATAATTTTGGCACACATGGCAGGACCGGCGTACATGAACATTACAAAATGCCGTTCATTGTACACCCCAACGCATTGATTAATCCCTGGTGTATTCGGACTTCAGAGACGGGGAAAATGACGTGACAAGCGCAACCCACACTAACATTCGTGAGGCTATAACAGGGATGGGTCCATCGGAAAACTCACTGGACAGTGGTGATCATATTTCAGCACACATCGGTTACAGATGCGACAATGGTGCGCTCTCTTTGAAAACCAGGAGGTGGCTTAGCGTATACGCGCACACGTCGAAGAAAATACCCACCTCTGGCTTACGTTGCCCGCACTTGCGGCACTGCGTTACCTCGGCCTTGGTGATCTTCAACCCACCCTCCGTCCAAGTAACCCCTCGCGTTAGGATTCTGGAGCTCCCGGCTTTTCGCTTCGCCCAAAGCACACTCCTACCCGGCTCGCGTGGGGGGTCATCGACAAATCCGGGTTTGACAGTGCACACGTAGTAATAATGCATATGGAGGTTGAATGCAATCAAGAGACATATGGGGGAGCTTATGATGGGGTGGGAAAGGTTTGGCGCAATAACCTCAACTAAAATTGAACTGGTGTAAGTTTCGATCCACACACGCGGACTCGGCATACGCACAAAAGGATATGGTCCCGATTGTAATGAGAATCACTGCAAGAGCGACAAAGTATGGCCCCGCCGCGCCCGTTATTCTATCCCCCCATCTTTCTAGCGTCTTGAAACAACGAAAAACGTTTCGGGAGCATAACATGGTGTAGATGGCGACGCACTAGCCTGGGAACCGTGACGACGGCGTAATGCTGACCGAAGTGTTTGGCAATTCCCTTCAAACTTTACAATGCCTCAAGTTGCAATTGGCATGATATCATTTGCCTACAAAACGCGGGATAGGCTAAAGAATGCTACGAGACAGGGCTATGTACTTATTTGATTCGATGGAAAGTAGGTATGTACTATTCAACTAGGATGCGATAATTGGGGTGGTCATATGGATGTTGGAGCCGGTGGTGGTACAGTTTGATATAATGCAGGAGTAGTAGCAAGCGGTGAGTACTGGTGAGTGTCGAGTGGATGGAATTAATGGAGGGGGTATTATGATAGTCACGAACAGCATACAATACAGTGGAACCCAAGAACGAGAAAAATATAATGGAAAAACATACGATGACGATGAGAAACCCATGCAATGAAATTAGGGGTTGAGGCTTTGAATATAGATATGGCGTTGGATTTCGCAAGATCGGGGAAGATTACACCACGGTTGGGATAGGCTACCAGCCACGGGTGTGGTAGTCGTCCGCCCAACTCCGATTCCTCGCGATAGCTTGTCGTTTCAGCTCGTCAGTCGTTCCTTTGTTGACAGCTTTTCTCTCTCTGTCCTGCTCTCTCTCTTCCCCGTCTCCTGTTTTAGCCGTGAGTTGCACCATGCTGGGCACTGCTGGAATGGCTCCAGCAGCTGCCAGGAGGCTCCGCCGCCGTTGGGGATCGCCAGCCCCATTCACCCCATTCCGGGATTCCGCGCCATCGGCGGCCCCTGCATTGTCCCCTGTAGCGGCGCGCCGGAAGCCGACAAGGTTGACTTTGCTAACCTGTCGTTCCCACAAAAGATTCCGTCTCAGGCTCTCCGACATTTCGGTTTGCAGCATCAGCCGCCGTGTGGTGCGGGGGGTTGATGGAGCTGCAGGGGGTGGTAAATTGTATGGGTGTCCCAGAGGTATCGGGGCGGGTTTGCGGTGTTGCTGAGTATATCGCGACGCGTTGGAGGTCGTGGGTTGAGGTCGCTCCTGCCGTACCCAGCCGGGAACTTCGTGATCGTCCTCATCGCGAGGATTGGGTCTCGGGTTTCCGCTAGTAGGTCCCGATACCGTCCGACCCTTTCCCCTCAGCTGCACAAGCGCTTTCAAGCGTTCCTCTGCTACGCTGTTGGTGAACCTGCCCACTATACCTCCGTTTTTGCTTGCATCGCCAGCGTCATCATCGCTATCACTATCGTCCTCCATCTCCTGATCGTCGGGCCGGCCTTTCGGCCGATATCCACCAGAGTTATGCGTTACCGCGGGAACAACGTTGGATGTATACCCGTTGGCACTTCCAATCTGAATCTGAGAAGCGAGAGGCACAGCGGCGGAGCTCTTGCGAACCTGAAGGCCACCCGGTCTGTAAGGCCGTCCTTGCGAAGATTGAACGGGCTTCGCCGGAGGTTGCGATACCTTCCCGTTCACAGCAACTCCGGTTGG
Organism: Collybia sp. MG36; assembly: GCA_003313185.1. NCBI lineage: Eukaryota > Fungi > Basidiomycota > Agaricomycetes > Agaricales > Clitocybaceae > Collybia > Collybia sp. MG36. Next base: position 9,029 of record QGOG01012955.1, read on the forward strand.
GGGCGGTGGCGCGTTGGCATTTGGGATTGGTGGCTTGGACACGCCGGATGGCGGCCGGGGCCCGGGTCCCCGGATTTCCCCACTGCTGAAGCCTCGGCGATAAGGGTGTCCTATGGGAAAGATTTCGGGATCAGGGTTCATCAGCCGCGTCAAGAGCCCAACACTCTGGGTGCGCTCAACACCTCCGAGGCTGGTTGTTGAAGTGGTCGGTTTCTTAGTGAACAGTTCTCGCCGGCGTTGGGCCTCCAATACGGCTTGTTCGATGGGAATTTCCGGTACAGTTTGTCGTTGTGGATGTCGATTGGGATGCTGTTGACCCGCGGCAGTGTGTTGCGATGGGTGTCGCACGGGCGGCTGATGCTGATGTTGGGGTCGAGCGGCTGGTGCGGGTGCTGCAACAGCCACACTAGCACTTTCTTCGCTCCACTCCCCACTATTCTCATCCGTCTCCGTCTCCGTTTCGTAATCGGAATCGCTGGTTGCGATCACGATCGTAGTCCGTCGCTGAGGAAGCGCTGGATGGGAAGGCAGTATTTGGGTAGCTTGGTTCGGCTGTGTAGATGGATGAGAACCAGGCTGAGTCGGAACGAGGGGTGCAGCAGGATGGTTTGCCCCTGCCTCCAGAGCGCTTCCGGAGCTGGCGCTACCAGCGCTCTTCGATCCCGATCCTCCACCATCCGAGTGCGAACCAATATTGAACCGAGGCCTCTTGTTTTTGTCCGCCGGCTCGCTTCCCTTGGCTTTGGTGCCTACCTTGCCGGCATTTCGTTCGCTGCGAATGACGTCCGCGATCACTTCTACCTCGACCTGATTACGCTCCTTCGACCTCTCCCTCTCTTTTGCCGCACCACCCACACCTTTCCTGACAGCGGCAACATGGAGGGTTCTACCAACTGCTACTGGCCGTTTGCCGCTGCCGGCCCCAACGATTTTCCTGGCCGGGCCTGCGGTTACCTTGGTCCTCGAGCTCTCGTCCCGTTTGACTGGAGGTTCCTTGGCAGCAGTAGCATTCTCCGCTTCCCCAGCTTTTGATCCCAAGCTTCTGGTTCGGCTCAGGCTCCTGGACGTTGCAGCCCTTGTTTTCTTGCCCCCCGCGGCCCTGCCGCTCCCAGAACTGATGCTCCGCATCAAGCGGCCCGTGGGATTGGGTTTTTTCTGAGCCTGGGATGTCGACTTCGTAGGTGATGGGGCAGAACCGTGGGTTGTTGGCGATTGCGAAAACGACGATGCGGTAGGCGATGGGGATACTTCATGTTCGGCCGAGGCGTCCTGCTTGATTTGTACCTCGGAGATAGATCCCAACAGTCGGCCACCGGACAAGCGTGTGTCCTCTACAACACCGCCACCCGGGTCATCATCAAGACTAACCACCCTTACGGGCGGTGATGTCAGGTCAACAACTGGCCGCTCCAGTTGGGGGGTTGGAGGCTCCACTGCAACTGACGGGGGGGATACGATCTGTTCCTTTCGTGTCATCGTTCTGCCTAAGCCGACTCCGCCCATTGGGGGCGGAAGAAGATGGATACTAGTCCTTACGGCGTTGTCAAAGGCTAGAGGAGATGGCGTGGAAGACGGTGGAATCTGAGGCGTTGGTGGAGGCGTGGGATTTGGCGTAGGATTTACTATGACAAGTCGTGGGGGATCGAGGTGGGTATTGGGAGGATCAGGGTCGGGGAGGTCAATCGTAGGCACCGCCATTGCGTCCTGAAGGAGCGGTGTATTCGAAGGTTGCTCATCGGGGGTTGGCAAATGACACCGCCTGGTGATGGGCTGCGCAAAGGTAATTTCAGCCTGAGGGACGACTGAGGCTGTCGTAGAAGCAGGAGATATGGAAAGTGAAGGAAGCATTTCACAAATAATCTGGCCGATGGAAGAATTGCGCCTCGGCCGGAGATGAGACGGGGAAGGAGAGGCAGATAGTGAAGTCATTGGAGAAGTCGTGAGCGAATCGGGGCCTGTGGGACGGTATCAGCGTGAGATATTAATATGGATGTGATGTAATTAAAAGACCCCAGAAAACGAGGCAGGGCGAGTACTATTGGGGTGAGGGTACCGAAACCAAAAAGACATGAGAGGTAATTGGAAGGGGTCCTGACCTTGATGTGCCCCAATAGGAGCCGTACCAGGCAACATTGTGGGTAGAATGGGAGATAAATGTAATGATTCATCTGGTGTAGGAGGGCGGTAGAGCCTTTCATCATTCAATGATAGATGTTTTTCGTTCCAGTCAGGATCGAGCGCTAGGCTGGACTGAGCCTCGTCGCGGTGAAGTTCACGGTACCATAATCTCCAGGAAATGTTTTCCAACCTCCTGCCTTCCTGGAGTGATTCCTTGCATTTCGTAAAGACTTTATCGAATCATGAGTCAGTTGATGAGAACATCCCGGAGAGTTGAGAAAACCCACGCGTCCAGAGTCTTGAGAGAGCATCATCACCCTCGAGATGCCTAACGGCGTCTGGGGTAACCGAGAGAAGTGGCGCGGGGAATTTTGGAGCCATTTGATTAGAAAAGATGAACCGATGCGGGGTTGGCACAAAGCACCAGTAGAGCCCAGCACACGGGGCAAGAAACACCTGAAGCCCTGGTCTGTACCAGAATGAATTTAACAAACAAGACGGTAGGAATAAGAGGAGAGAATGACATACGATTTGTGGGTAGAGCTCTGGGTGAGTGTCGAGTGCTGGTGAGTGAGTGGACAAGAAAATCATAAACAGTCGACGACAAGCACATGAACCCGACAAAACCGGCCCGACAACACCACGTTCCCACAACAACGCCAAATACCCCATCATCTGATCCCCACGTTCCACGGACTTGCATCGTGACAGCTTGCATTTCCGAGCCGACCAAACCCCCCTTGTCGGTTGCATTACTTGTGCATGGTTGCTAAACATCGCTTTGCAAAAAAAAAAAGAATGAATGGACCATCAGTAATCATATAATGTTTGAATGGAAAAAGCTAAGTTGCGCCAAGGCGATTCAAATGGCCCAATTGAACGTGTTTTCGCCAAGTAATACCATCATGAAACTTGGCACGGGCACCAATGTCCAACGCTGCCAGCGCCCCGTCAAATTCATGCCGATCCCCACGAAATGTCCAACTCTGTTCTTCCGGGAATGGGGGGTGCCTTTTTCCCGTCGATCAAATTGGCCATTTCTCTGAAAACTTGTAGATATCACCCAATAAATAATCAATTATCTCCGCCGAAATATCGCCAGCCTGCCCTGTTCGCATGCGACATACATATGTCCAAATTATGGCCGGTAAGCTGTCCCACCCGCTTCTACAGATTTGGGAATGTGATTGTCAGACGGGCGGCCGCAGACCACTTTTCCCCCGAGTTTTTGAATCGCCATTTGAAGCAAACAAGGCCTTTCATCACGTATGACACTAAGTAACGCCCCAGTCCGACTGATCATGATCGCAGGGCCGCCCGCGGGATTAAGTCCATACTGTCCGTCATGCGCGCTCGAACCACTGCATCCCAAAAACTCGTTGGTGATGTCCTTCAACATATATATTCCGACTCCTACTATACACGATCCCCCGCGTTGCGCGAGAGGTTCGGGATCTGGGATACCCCCAGGGCTTGATGTCTGTGAGAGCGGGTGGACGGTTGACCCCCCATGGTGGACCTGGATTCGAAGGTACCCAAACGTCGTCGGCTATCGTTCAGTTCGATGGAGAACTCGATATCAAAATACCACCGTACTTTTCCGACCACCCATTGATAGAGGTCCTATTCCGGGAACCCTCCACAGCGTAGTGTGTTTGAGGCATCATAGATTTGCTGACCCCCGCGAAAACGGAAATGCTCGAGAATCTTCAACCAGTTAGGAAAAACCTTTAGCCAATATCAAAAGATTTTACGACGGATTCCTCCAGGGAGTGTCGCAACCCTTTACTACACCAATATCGTCACGGAAATCAGGGGGTGCCATGAGAAGATCGCAAAGTCTTCGATTCTGGGTGTAAGCAATCGATCCGCACCGACCGTGTATACTGGCAGAACCATAGGTCCGACATGTCAAGATCCGAATTCCCCAAATACTGGATGGTGATGTGTTGGAACTTGAAATACTAGCTCTAGGCCTTGTGAGATTTGGGGCTGGCCCCGGTTGGGGTAATATGTTCTGGGAGAAGGCTGCTCATAAGCATACATTGAGACGTTGTCGTTTCTCCGCGCTTTCGTGTATTCATA